>CM046879.1:467582945-467810445 GCA_025667525.1 Glebionis coronaria
GACATCCAAAGTATTGATATCATTTATACTTTCTTTTGATTTAAATTATTGAACCCTCGAAAGGTTTTGGTGTTCCACCAACGTTTCAAAATCGAACGAAGGTTTTCAATTCACGTGATTACTTTCATTCCCTTGGATTCTCTAATCAAGATCTTGATTCGAGGAGAGATTTTTGTAGATTTGTTAATCTACGTAATTCACAAAACACCAAAAAAATAGAAAAACCAAAAACAAAAAAATAGTCTTCTTTCTAATCTCATTTCTTTTATTTAACCCTCTATTTCTAAATTTTGTGCATGCGAACTCGTTCACAAACGAGACTTAATCGTAAACGTCAACAACGAATAGTGGAAACCTAAAATTCCAAATATCGTTGAGAATCCTCCTATTGTAGAACCCTTTGTAGAACTAATAGTCACCCTGGCTAATCAAACTATGATGGAGTTACTTCAAGCACCCACCGAGGGTTATGGAGAAGCGATGTCTCGGCTAGCCGCTTCCCAACGGCGGGTTCCCACCGGCTGTGTGCTGGTGGTTGCCACTGCTGCGCTGCGTTCCCCACTACTTGACCCACGACTGCCACCGGCTGTGTGCCGGTGGTGGTGGTTGCTGGCTGCCGTGACCCAACCGAACCATAAAGACACCCCCGACTTGCGTGTTCCTTGTCCTGCTGTCGACCGAACCAAACACCAACCGAGATCATAGATCTCGGTTGGTGGCGTGATCAAAACACGCCGAGAGCCTTGGGCTCTCGGTTTGTGTGTCGGTCGAGCAACCAAACCCGAAACAAACCTTTAATTTACCCCCTTGATCACGTGACATGTTTTTAATGCTTATTTTTATTTAATCCATGTTCATGTGCCAATTAATTAAATAAAAGAATAAAAACAAAAGGGTTTACGGATTACCGAATGCGTTGTAAATATTAGAGAATGATAACACGAACATGATCTTGAATTTGATTAACCAAAAATGAAATCAAACACCCCTTGGTGTTGATGTTGCCGCCGGCCACAAGAAAGAAGAAGAAGAATAGGGTTTTTGATTTTTCTTGAAACTCTGTAAAGTGAAAAGTATTTCCTCCTTTTTTGTTTATTACTAAAATCAAAGTAAGCTTGGCCCGTTGTCTCTCCTTGGTGCCGCGGCTAGTAGGGCCCACAAGGGAAAACCCGGAGTTTTCCCGTGTTTTAAATTACATGTTCATATGTTCGTGATTTCGTGTTTAAATGTCCGTGTTATATTTAAATACTTGAAGTAAACGATATTAATCGTATAATATTAATTAAGTACGATATTACGTGTTCGTGATTTTTACGTTCATGATTTTATATTCGTGATTATAATTATTATTGTTAATAATTATCGTGTACTATCATGTAGTTAATACTTATCGTGTAATTATACGTACATAACTTCTGTAATTACTAGTCGTGACACGTGTTCATGCTATAAAAGGAAAGTTTTAATATGTATGTACGTTTACTAAGTGTACTGTTCATGGTAAAAGCATGCGGGTTTTACAACTCTTCCCCCCTAAAAAGAATAATTCGTCCACGAATTATAGATAAATAAAACTGAAAGAGAAACATACCCGAATTCAAAATATGAAATGAGGGTATGAAGCCAGGATAGACTCCTATGTTTCCCAAGTGGCTTCCCGCTCAGTATGGTCCCTCCAAAGTATTTTGACGAATGGAATCGTCTTCTTCCTCATGACTCGTTCTTGTCTGTCAAGAACTCGTTCGGGTTCCTCTATGAAGGTAAGATCTTCACGAATCTGTTCCAGAGGATACTGAAGCATGTGAAGGGGATAATAATTATAACCTCTGAGTAAGGACATATGGAAAACGTCATGAACGTGAGAAAGCTGCGAAGGTAACGCTAAGCAATAAGATACTTTACCGACTCGCTCGATGATATCAAACGGTCCGATGAATCGAGGACCGACTTTCCTTTTGATTCCAAAACGTCTAACACCACGTGTCGAAGACACCTTAAGAAAGACGTGATCTCCTACGTTGAAATGTAAGTCCCTACGATGGTTGTCGACATAACTCTTCTGACGTGTACGTGCTTCCTGCAATTTCTGCTTAGCTACAACGACCTTCTCGTTGGTCAACTCTATTATCTCCTGTCCTTCATGTGTTCGCTCACCAACCTAATCCCAGCAGATTGAGGCGTGATACTTCCTGCCATACAACATCTCGAATGGTGCACACTTAATGCTGTTGTATGCAAACTCTACTAAGCAAACTCTACTAAGCATATACAATCATCCCAGAATCCTGTCCACTCCAATGCACATGGTCGGAGCATGTCTTCCAATGTATGAATCGTCCGCTCCGATTGTCTGTCTGTTTGAGGATGAAAAGCCGTGCTAAGCTTAGGTTTTGTACCCCAAGCTTCCTACAGACTCTTCCAAAATCGCGAATTGAACCGAGGATCTCTATCTGAGACGATACTTATGACAATCCGTCAATTTATGGTTGATATTTTATTCTCAAGTATAATTTAAAAACATTATTTTAATGTTATATCATGAACTCACTCATTTCTGGGAAGAAATTTGGATTTACGTCTTGAAGTAGCATCGACTACGTCTAAACCGGAGAATTCTACGTTACGTGCTTACATTTACATACACCGTTTTGGTGACAGCCCGACATTTCAGGAAATAAATTTATCCGTGAATATTATTTTGGGATTTTAAATTTGTGTTGGTTCATAAACTCACAAATTTACGAGAAGAGATTAGGATTTACGTGCATAATTTAACGTCCTTTACGACTAAACCGGAAACCCTAGGTTTACGTATTTACGTTTTTGAACTCCGTTTTTGATGAGACAATTTTTATTAGATTCTTTTTGTGCCGTTGATTCATAATTTATAAAAATATTTTTCGTAAAACGACCCGAGGGCACGCAAATCGAGGAAACTAGAATCGAGGAATACCCGCAAATTAGTGGGATGAGACAAAACAAGTTTTGTCCCACCCCACTAACATGGGACGGCCAAAACTATGACCCAACACCATGAGGTGTCAAGTTTGTAGCTTACAAGCTACACTTGTAACTAGCTTAACTTGTAAGCTACAACAAACCATCAAAACACAAAACCATTCTCCCAAAACCATTTCTCACATTTCACTCATGCAAACCACTCACCAAACTCGCTCCTCTCTCTCTAAAATTCGTCCACCACTAATAAGTGTGAAAACACTTATCTTTTTACCACTTATTTCCAATAATAACAAGACCAAAACGTGTGATTTATGTCGTAAAAGTCGGAATTATGCGTGGTTTGTGTTTTTATTGTGTTTTAGGACCAAAATATGAAAAAAGAAGAAAACACGGGCTTTCACGGGCTTTTATTGAAGAAAACGGGAAAAGACGAAGTCAAAAGATCAAGAGTGCAAAAAGAACGGAAGTCCAAGGCCTATTCTGAAGATTTATCGAAGAAAAAGTCAAAAGACGGAAGTTTAACGAAGTCGAAGAACTTAAGTCTAATAGAAGAAGAAAATTAAAAGACAAGTTCAAATCCCGAGACGACAAAGACGAAGAATTAAAGTCGAGTCGAGAAAACGTGAAGAAAGCAAGAAAGAAGATGCAACACATGCACTCCTTCCACCTTCCCTATAAATACCCTCCTAATAGTCATTAGGAGGGGGTTTAGATTTTTAGTTAATTTTTCACTTTTTAGTTTTTAGAGAGAGAAAGTCTTAAACTTTCTCTCACTTGTTCATCTCTTTCTTTTAATCTTTCAAGATTAAACACTTTGTATTGCTTATTTTTATTAATCAAGTTCTATTTTTAGCTTTTATCTCTTAATCTCATTCTACTTTTCTTTGATTTAAGATTGATTTTGGTGCGTATATCATAAGATCCGTGTTGTTCTAATTGATTTCGTGCTTAAAAGTTAATCTTTTGATCATTTTATAAGTTTTCATTTGATTAAGCTTTAAGACTTTTGTGCTTATTGGCTTATTTCTATGATTAGCTTATTTTTCTTATTAAAAAGTTTTATTAAAAAGTTTATGTTTTTATTGTTTGATCTAAAAAGTTGCTTGATTTCGAGTTAGATAAGTTGATTAAAGTGCTTATTTGATTCGGTTAAGTATTTGGATTTATAAGTTTTGGATATTAGCTTATTGAACTTAGCTTATTATCTAGCCTTAACAAATCCCTTTATTTTCGGAAAAGGGAGTTTAAATCCCCTTTCCGATCGGGTTTTCCGACCGGATACACCATCTAACCGATTTCCACCATTTTAGGGAAGGGTTCAAACTCCCCTTTCCGATTGGTCTATATTCCGACGGCACCCCATCTTCACTTTCCGATTGATCCAATCGGATTAGGTCTTTGATTTTCCGATTGAGCCACCTTAACATTCCGATCTGTGCCCTTGATATTTGTCCTTTTTTTGATTATTCCGACAGGCGTTCGTCCCTTTATTCCGATTGGTGGGTTATTCCGATTGACCCTTGTGTCCTACATTCCGATTGGGAGTTTTAGCCGTATTCCGACCACCAGATCGGAATACATTCCGATCTGGTCCTCTTTTGGCTTGTTTTGGTTTCTTTCGATGTTACTTTCTTATAGTACTTTTTATTTTCAGAATATTTTCCAAGTGTTAGTTTTATCTAGTGTGTTAGTACGTTTCCATTGTCACCCTTAAGTTATATGCATTTATTTTTGCTCGTCATTCAAATTAATCTTTTAACTTCCATTTTACTCAACGACACTTTAATTACTTGCTAGTAGTTTAAAACAAACAAACCAAATCATTCTCTTGATTCACCAAAAGACAATTGAGTCTCACTTAAGACCGGTTTTCAATTCGAAAAGACTTGGGACTTCAAAATTTTATACGAGGTGTCAAAAAACCAAGTATTAAATGGCGCCGCTGCCGGCTCTTTTCGTTAAGATAAACGGTTTCTAGTGAGAGACGCATTGAATTTTGGGATCCGTTCTTTGAACGTTATTTTCATCGCTTCTAAAATTTTCAAAAATCCATAAAAAAAAATATAAAAATCTTCAAAAATACAAAAACATTAAAAAAACCTATAAACACCAAAAAGATTATATAGATATTCTTTGTGTATATTTTTCTTCTGCAGGTGTATGCGTACTAGATCTTCCAACTATTCTGAGCCCGAGACTCTTGAAGATTTAGATATGGCTGGTGTTAATAACAACAATAATCACCCACCTCAAAACAATTTGAATAACAACAACAACAACAACAACAATGTCCTTCTACCTGATTTACGAACCATGGAGGAATTGTGCCAACCCACCATGAACGGACGCGGAGGCCCGATTGTGCCAATGCACGTCACGGCTCAGGAGTTTTCGTTGAAGCATCACATGATACAACAAGTGCAAACGAATCCGTTTCGTGGAATTCCGGATGATGATGCCAACAAACACCTCGACAAATTCATTACCATTACCCAAAGCATGAAGTGCCCCGGTGTTTCTATGGATGACCTTCGCCTCCAACTTTTTCCACACTCGCTTTCTCACCATGCCGAAAAATGGTTTGACCATCTTCCTAAGAATTCTATTCATACGTGGAATAACATGACTCAACGCTTTTTATCGCGCTACTTTCCCCCATCCATGGTCACTAGCCTTCGTAACCAAATCAGTGGATTTATGCAAGAGAATGATGAATCGCTTTTCGATGCTTGGGAACGCTACAATGATTTGATCGACCGCTGTCCTAATCACAACATGCTCCCCGTCACTCTCATTGACACCTTCTATAATGGTCTCACTTTTCGTGATCGTGACACGATCAATGCCGCCGCCGGTGGTACTTTTATGAAAAGGAGACCGGAGGAGTGCCAAGAGTTGATCGAAAACATGACTACTCACCACAAGAATTGGGATTCATCCGCATCCTCAAGATCTCACTCGAGAGTCAATGTTTCTTCTACTACCTCCAATCCTGAAATGTCTGAAATTTCTCGACAGCTCGCTGAAATGAACAAGAATTTCACGGCCATGGCCACAAACCACTTTCAACAAGCTAAAGTCGTTGCTATTTCTTGTGACACATGTGGTGGCCCTCACTCTTATAATGATTGTCCTTCTACCCAAGGCAATTATTCTGAAAACGTTAACGCAGCTTACGGCACTTATCCCACAGGAGGCTATCAAGCTCGCCCTCAAGGAGACCGTGGCTTGCTAAGTTATCGTTCCAACAATTATCTTGCTCCTCCTGGTTTCCCTCCTGCAAACCAAAACCAACAACAAAGCTACAACCGAAACAACCAATCCCAACCTCGTGCTCAAAATCAATATCAATCCCAACGAAACCCATACCCAACTCAAGGAAATTCTCAAGCTCCACCTCTCAATCAACCGATGGCCGTAAACCAAGACGTCGAGACGTTCATGAAAACTAATCGTGAGATGGTGACGAATCTTCAGAGTCAATTTGTCAACTTGAAGAATGACATGGTGAAACAAGGGAGCGATATTCGAGCTGAGCTAAGGAATGACATGGCCAAACACAGCAATGATATTAATGCCAACATGCAAAACTCTTTCAATAATCAAGCTCTTCACCTTCATGATATGATTGGTTCGCTCATCCAAAGTAATCAACCCTCTTCTTCGGGTACTCTTCCGAGTAATACCGTTGCAAATCCAAGAGGGGAGATGAAAGCAATCACCACTCGTAGTAGAAAAGGTTATATGGAACCCGAGCTTCCTACACCTCCACCCGTGATTGTGAACAAGGAAAAAGAGCAACTTTCTCCACCTCCTTCACCTTCTATCCCCATTTCCCCACCACCCGTGGTTGTGAGTGATCCTATTCCCTTAAAGCCTTCTTCTTCATCCAATATACCTTATCCTTCAAGGTTGAGGAAAGAGAAGCAAAAGAGCAAGGATGATATTCAGGTTTAAACTTCCTAAAAATGTTTAAACAATTGAATTTTAACATCTCCTTTGCCGAGGCTCTCGCTCACATGCCCAAATACGCTAAGATGTTTAAAGATCTTCTAAGTGATAAAGAAAAGCTTCTTGACATTGCTCAGACCCACCTTAATGAGAATTGCTCCGCAGTACTCTTAAGGCAATTGCCCACCAAACTTGGTGATCCGGGTCGCTTCTTGATTCCTTGCAACTTCCCGGGAGTAGAGAATTGCATGGCCCTAGCCGATCTAGGTGCCAGTATAAACTTAATGCCTTTAAGTGTTTGGAAGCAATTATCTCTCCCCGAGCTAGTCCCCACTAAAATGACTTTGGAATTAGCCAACCGTACGGTTGCTTATCCAGTGGGGATAGCCGAAGATGTCTTTGTTGGCGTCGATAAATTCACCTTCCCGGCGGATTTTGTCGTCGTTGATTACGAAATGGATCCCCGTGTTCCATTAATCGTTGGACGTCCATTTCTGAGGACCGGTCGCACTCTTATTGATGTAGCCGCAGGCGAAATAATCATGAGAGTTGGTGACGATAAAATTGTCTTCAACATGGGTAAGATTTCTAAGCAACCTTATTCGTATGAGAGTGTTAATGCCATTGATGTTCTCGATGAGGCTTGTGAAGAACATTTTCATGATGCTTGCAAAAGTACTCTTTCTTCTCTCCCCAATGTTGAGACCGTTGCCTCAATTGCCCCAGCATTGACTCCTTTCGGAGAAAGTGATTTGGATGACTTCGAAGCTAGCTTGGGTCCTCTCGATATTAAGTATGATAATTTGTCCACAAATTGGGATGAAGACATTAGTACTATTGAGAGACTTCTCAATGAGGACCCATTCTCTCCTCCTGCTCCTAAAGAGGTGACTAATGATGATACATCGTTAGTTTCACCATCTATTGAGGATCCTCCTACTCTCGAGCTTAAGGACCTACCTCCTCATCTTGAGTACGTTTTTCTGGAAGACGACGAGAAGCTACCGGTCATCATCGCAAAGGATCTGAAAGAAGACGAAAAAGAACGCCTTGTCGCTGTGTTGAAGAAGCATAAACGAGCTATCGCTTGGAAAATCTCCAACATCCGTGGAATTGATCCTCACTTTTGCACACATAAAATTCTCATGGAGGACGACTTTAAGCCCACAATTCAAAGTCAACGAAGGGTGAATCCTAAATTACATGAAGTCATCAAAAAAGAGGTTATCAAACTTCTTGATGCGGGTATGATTTACCCTATTTCGGATTCACCGTGGGTTAGTCCAGTCCATTGTGTGCCTAAGAAATGCGGAATCACTGTTGTGCCTAATGCAAACAACGAGTTAATTCCTACCCGTCTCGTTACTGGGTGGAGAGTTTGTATAGACTACCGCAAACTCAATGATGCCACGAGAAAGGATCATTTCCCTTTACCTTTTATGGACCAAATGCTTGAACGTCTAGCGGGTAATGAATATTACTGCTTTCTTGATGGTTTCTCGGGTTATTTTCAAATACCCATCGATCCCCAAGATCAAGAGAAGACAACATTCACTTGTCCCTACGGCACATTTGCTTATAAAAGAATGCCATATGGCTTATGCAATGCCCCCGGGACTTTCCAAAGGTGCATGTTGGCTATCTTCCATGACATGGTTGAGCAAACCATGGAAGTCTTCATGGATGATTTCTCGGTCTTCGGGAATTCCTTCTCTGCTTGCCTTGCCAATTTGGAACGTATGCTTAAGCGGTGCGAAGACACTCGCCTTGTTTTGAATTGGGAAAAATGCCATTTTATGGTCAAAGAAGGCATTGTGCTAGGACACAAAATCTCAAAAGCCGGTCTTGAAGTCGACCGTGCTAAAGTAGATGTCATAGCCAAATTACCTCCACCTTCAACCGTGAAGGGTGTGAGAAGTTTTCTGGGTCATGCGGGCTTCTATCGTAGATTCATTCAAGATTTCTCTAAAATCGCTCGCCCGATGACCCACCTCTTG
Organism: Glebionis coronaria; assembly: GCA_025667525.1. Lineage (NCBI taxonomy): Eukaryota > Viridiplantae > Streptophyta > Magnoliopsida > Asterales > Asteraceae > Glebionis > Glebionis coronaria. The sequence continues at coordinate 467,591,855 of CM046879.1, forward strand.
GAAAAAGATACTCCTTTTATCTTTTCTAAAGAGTGTCTCGAAGCCTTCAATCTTCTTAAGGATAAGCTAACTAAGGCACCGGTCTTGGTTACCCCAAATTGGGAGCTGCCTTTTGAATTGATGTGCGATGCTAGCGACTTTGCTATTGGTGCGGTTTTGGGCCAAAGAGTGAATAAACACTTCCAACCAATCCACTACGCTAGCAAAACAATGACAGGGGCTCAATTGCATTATACGACAACCGAAAAAGAGCTTTTAGCTGTTGTCTATGCCTTTGAGAAATTTCGCCCCTATCTTGTTTTATCCACCACCATCGTATACACGGACCATTCCGCGTTGAAGTACTTGATGACTAAGAACGATTCTAAGCCAAGACTTCTTCGCTGGGTTTTGCTCCTTCAAGAATTCAACATTGAAATTCGAGACAAGAAGGGAGCCGAAAACCTGGCCGCGGATCATCTGAGTCGACTTGAGGATCCATATCAGGGGGATCATCCGAACAAAGAGATCAATGACTCTTTCCCCCTTGAGACCTTAATGTCTATAAATCTCAATCTTGATGGCACCCCGTGGTTTGCAGACATTGCAAACTACTTAGCAGGTGGTATTCTCATCCAAGGGTTAACATCCCAACAAAAGAAGAAGTTCTTGAATGATGTTAAGACTTACTTTTGGGATGACCCTTATCTATTCAAACAGTGTGCTGATCTGATTATTCGTTGATGTGTTGACGGACCGGCAGCTTTTGACATCCTCCAAGCTTGCCACAAAGGACCCACCGGTGGTCACTTTGGTCCCAACTACACCGCTAAGAAAGTGTTTGATTCCGGATTCTACTGGCCCACCATTTATCGTGACGCTCACGAAATGGTTAAGCATTGTGATGCTTGCCAACGCCAAGGCAAGATCACACATAAGGATGAGATGCCTCAAAATTTCATACAGGAATGTGAAATCTTTGATGTATGGGGCATCGACTTTATGGGGCCATTTCCATCCTCCAAAGGGAACAAGTACATCCTCGTCGCTGTCGACTACGTCTCTAAATGGGTTGAAGCTAAGGCTCTTCCTACGAATGACGCGAGGGTTGTTGTGAACTTTTTGAAGCAGCTTTTCGCTCGATTTGGCGTTCCTCGTGCTATCATCAGTGACCGCGGGACTCATTTTTGCAACGATCAATTTGCAAGAGTCATGGAAAAGTATGGTGTCAATCATCGTCTTTCCACCGCCTATCATCCCCAAACCAATGGGCAAGCTGAGATTTCCAATCGTGGCTTGAAGAGAACTTTGGAGCGTACTGTGGGAGAGCATCGTGCCGCGTGGGCCGATAAGTTAGATGATGCTCTGTGGGCTTTCCGTACTGCTTACAAGACCCCGATCGGTTGTACACCTTATCGTCTTGTGTACGGGAAAGCCTGCCACCTACCCATCGAGCTGGAACACAAGGCGCACTGGGCCTTGAAGTGGGCTAACTTCGACATCATCAAAGCCGGTGATCATCGCAAGGTTCAACTCAACGAGCTAAATGAACTGAGGAATGAAGCTTATGAGAACTCGCTGATCTACAAGGAGAAGACGAAGATTATCCACGATGCTAAAATCAAGAACCGAGAGTTCCACGTTGGTGATCAAGTCTTACTCTTTAACTCTCGGTTGAAGATCTTCTCTGGCAAGTTGAAGAGCCGCTGGACTGGTCCATTCACCGTCGCCAAAGTCTTTCTATATGGGACCATTGAGCTTTCTCAGCCGAATGGGCCCAATTTCAAGGTGAATGGCCAGCGTTTGAAGCTGTACTTTGGTGAGGACATCTCTCAGGAGATGATTCCATCCCTCACCACGTTCCCCATAAACTAAAATTGGGTCGAGTCAGGCTCATGACTCGGTGAACAAAAACAAGCGCTTCTCGGGAGGCAACCCGTGTTCTATCCTTTACTGCTTTCATAATAAGTGTAGGGGGAGCCCCGCATATGTTTGTTGTCTTGTTTCTTGTGCTGTGCAGGGATTTAAACTTCAGAGAGCATCTTGCTGACTTTTGACGAACCGTGATACCGTGTTCCCATCTTCCCGGTTCTATCCTAAACTCTTGTGATTCAATATTTCATATTCTATATGTTCACATTGAATTCACTTTAGTTGTCCTTTCCTTAGCAAGATTTAAACAAAGTGCACAATGTCCTAAGTGTAGGGGAGTTTACTCCCACATGCTTAAACATTGAGGACAATGTTTATCTCAAGTGTAGGGGGGACTTCTATCGAAGTAAGTGGTCTTTTCCATGAATTTGCCCTCATTTTAACCGGAAAATTTGATTTTTCGACATTTTTCAAAATTTTTAATCTATTTTGGCCTAGTTGTATAGTTGTATTTGCCTTTGTTATGTTTATTTTCTTTCCTTTGCTAGAATAAATTTTTAATAAAGTGGTTTTAGATTTTTCTTAGTCGTGAACATTTTGACTCAACCCGAGTTTACTTGCCTAAGTTTACTCTAGCTAGTATCCTTAACGTGTTTAAGTCAAGTTTTGCTAGGCTTTTATATAGGGAGCTATAAAACGCGAAAGTCTTAACTCTCACGGGTTAAGAACAAGAACTTTTCGCAAGTTCCTATAATTGATCCTAGAGAGTCGTTTATCAAGGGAACTTTAAAATGCGATTTCTAAACTTGAAAAAGTCCAAGAATTTGCAAGATCCTATAGGCGACTCGAAAACCCAAAACTTTGATTTAATAGGCTAAGCATCCACGAGTCTCATTCCTTGAGATTTTAAAATGTGGAGAACGAGAGATGATAGAGTCAATTATAAGTTCGGTATTCTTTCGTGAATTTATGTGAGTTAATTATAAGCCTATTCTCCCTCCGCTTGTTAATAAATTAATCTGCTAATAAATAAGGTTGTACGATTTAAAAGGTTACTTAGCTTCTAGCCCCAGATCGTTTAAAAGTTGCTCGGTAATGACGAGAGTTCATAGCCAAGGCATAACTTATGAAGCGGGGCGCGAAGATTGGCGAGTCCGAAAAGGCCCTAACAAGGCATGAGGGCTACATTTTGTTGCTAAAGATCCAAAAGTGATGTGAAGAATCATTTATCGAAAATCAATATGAAGGATCGAGACACACGACGAAAAGCAAGAACTCCCCAAAAGTCATGGAGAAATCTATCCGAAAAGACCCTAACAAGGTATGAGGATAAACAGATCCAAGTCCTAAAAGGAGGCGGATCGTTGTATATCAAAGTCCAAAATAAAGATTGGAGAAAAATGAAGAAGTCGTGGTCCAAAGATGAAGAATCTCTCAAAAACTTCAAGTGAAGAAATTCCTATTATGAAGAGAAGACCATAATTTCAAGAACGTCTCTCGAAGATTCGAAGTATGAAGTCGCTGCCAAATATCGGCCCGAGAAAGGTCTCAAATCGCGAACCAAGTTATGCCAAGATATGAACTTTTTGATATCCCGAGAAGCAGTTTTAAAAGATTTGGTCCTTTAGCTAACTATTGATTAAATCGTTCACCTTATTTTCGGACTAAATAACTACCGAAATAAGTCAAACAATGCATCCTCGTGATCATTCAAGACAAAAATAAAATATAAGAGATACACCTAGGAATAAGGGAGTCTAAGTGAATAATTGGCCCACATGAGTTCGTGATAGTTTGCTAACTTATAATAACAATGATCTCGTTTTTAAGCTTGGTATAGGGAACGTGAAACTTGAGGATGATAAACGTTCATGGCCGCAAAAACCCAATGTAAGTTTTTAATTTCTTTACTTATTTTTATCTTTTATGTTTAGTATTTAATAAAGGCCAAGGTGGGTTATTTATGATGGAAAATGTAAACCGTGCTTTAAAATTAATGCATTGCATGAGGGCATTGCAATGGTCAAGTGTAGGGGATTTAATAAGTGTGAAAACACTTATCTTTTTACCACTTATTTCCAATAATAACAAGACCAAAACGTGTGATTTATGTCGTAAAAGTCGGAATTATGCGTGGTTTGTGTTTTTATTGTGTTTTAGGACCAAAATATGAAAAAAGAAGAAAACACGGGCTTTCACGGGCTTTTATTGAAGAAAACGGGAAAAGACGAAGTCAAAAGATCAAGAGTGCAAAAAGAACGGAAGTCCAAGGCCTATTCTGAAGATTTATCGAAGAAAAAGTCAAAAGACGGAAGTTTAACGAAGTCGAAGAACTTCAGTCTAATAGAAGAAGAAAATTAAAAGACAAGTTCAAATCCCGAGACGACAAAGACGAAGAATTAAAGTCGAGTCGAGAAAACGTGAAGAAAGCAAGAAAGAAGATGCAACACATGCACTCCTTCCACCTTCCCTATAAATACCCTCCTAATAGTCATTAGGAGGGGGGTTTAGATTTTTAGTTAATTTTTCACTTTTTAGTTTTTAGAGAGAGAAAGTCTTAAACTTTCTCTCACTTGTTCATCTCTTTCTTTTAATCTTTCAAGATTAAACACTTTGTATTGCTTATTTTATTAATCAAGTTCTATTTTTAGCTTTTATCTCTTAATCTCATTCTACTTTTCTTTGATTTAAGATTGATTTTGGTGCGTATATCATAAGATCCGTGTTGTTCTAATTGATTTCGTGCTTAAAAGTTAATCTTTTGATCATTTTATAAGTTTTCATTTGATTAAGCTTTAAGACTTTTGTGCTTATTGGCTTATTTCTATGATTAGCTTATTTTTCTTATTAAGAAGTTTTATTAAAAAGTTTATGTTTTTATTGTTTGATCTAAAAAGTTGCTTGATTTCGAGTTAGATAAGTTGATTAAAGTGCTTATTTGATTCGGTTAAGTATTTGGATTTATAAGTTTTGGATATTAGCTTATTGAACTTAGCTTATTATCTAGCCTTAACAAATCCCTTTATTTTCGGAAAAGGGAGTTTAAATCCCCTTTTCGATCGGGTTTTCCGACCGGATACACCATCTAACCGATTTCCACCATTTTAGGGAAGGGTTCAAACTCCCCTTTCCGATTGGTCTATATTCCGACGGCACCCCATCTTCACTTTCTGATTGATCCAATCGGATTAGGTCTTTGATTTTCCGATTGAGCCACCTTAACATTCCGATCTGTGCCCTTGATGAACATTCCGATTGGGAGTTTACCTAAGTATTCCGATTTGTCCTTTTTTTGATTATTCCGACAGGCGTTCGTCCCTTTATTCCGATTGGTGGGTTATTCCGATTGACCCTTGTGTCCTACATTCCGATTGGGAGTTTTAGCCGTATTCCGACCACCAGATCGGAATACATTCCGATCTGGTCCTCTTTTGGCTTGTTTTGGTTTCTTTCGATGTTACTTTCTTATAGTACTTTTTATTTTCAGAATATTTTCCAAGTGTTAGTTTTATCTAGTGTGTTAGTACGTTTCCATTGTCACCCTTAAGTTATATGCATTTATTTTTGCTCGTCATTCAAATTAATCTTTTAACTTCCATTTTACTCAACGACACTTTAATAACTTGCTAGTAGTTTAAAACAAACAAACCAAATCATTCTCTTGATTCACCAAAAGACAATTGAGTCGCACTTAAGACCGGTTTTCAATTCGAAAAGACTTGGGACCTCAAAATTTTATACGAGGTGTCAAAAAACCAAGTATTAACCACCACCATCAAACACCCCTATTTGATCTATTTTAGCCATAAAATCATGTGTTATTCATACACATGATGATGCTCCTTTGAAGCCTTGAAGATTGGAGGTGATTCTAACATCCAAGATGGTGATTTGGTGATGTCCAAGGGCTGATTTCTACAAGCAGTTTACAAATACTGGTGGTCTTGAAGATTGGTGTTGATCTATCACAAGTTTTTCCATCAAAAATCCAAGCCTTGATCATAACCTACACAACCTTGGTGGTATAAAGATTGTTCTTCCCATCCTCTTGTTATTTTGATTATGTAATCTTGTAATTTCTTTATTTATGTATATGTATATGATGATGAATGATGGTTAAAAATATTATGTGGGGATTTGGTGTTGATATATTTGATAAATATGGTTAAAAAGATGGAAAAACCATAGGTAACAATGTTAAAATCTTGCTTATAATGTTGGCTGTATAAAAACAGTAAGTAACCATGTAATAAACTGATAAAATTGCATGGTGGAATCAATTTACAGTAAGTATAAGATGTCATACACATGTGAGAGTTGGCCATGCAATGGAATCATAAAAATGAGTGAGATATGATCAAAACAAAATTAGTATACTAATCTGAATTGTCTGTTTTGTAGGGACTGTTAAGGATACTTAGACATGGATTGAGCAGTAGCTATAACTAACTTATTTGTATCACATAATATGAAGTTTATGCCATCCAAAAATGAGCTTCTATCTCCTTATAGAACTCAAGATATGATAAAAATGGTGAAAGTGAAACTAAAAATCAGATTTTGTGAAATTAAATTTTAATAGTATTATATAAGCACTCAAAATAATATATTATAAAAATGTGAAATTAAAACCCACTAACTTATATATTACATTTATATAAATATGTATAAGGATAAATAAATGGACATTATATAAAAATGGTAGTTTGGTAAGTTTAATAAGTTATAAAAACTATAAACATGATTTTTACGTCTTTTCGGCTAATACCGTAAAATTAACATTTTTCGTCAATTAAAACTTAGACAATCGATACCGTCTAATGTAAACTTTTTAAATACATATACTGATAAATAAGTAATTAATAAAAGTAAAAACCGATAAAACCCGAACTATATAACATACGGACATTAACCGGCTAAGTTAGCATTATTGGACTAATAATCCAACTAAATGGGCTAAACACTTATAAATTTACTTATTGGGCTTAACCCACTTGGGCCCAACATGTAAAGTATAATACTGATAATAAAAGTGTAAAATGGACTAATATAAGGTATTAGGCTTATAATAGGCTATTGGGCCTAAAACATGTGAATAAGTAAAACTAGTAAACAAGTATAAAAATTACCAATACATAACACTAAAATGAGTAAATAAGAGTGTATAAACCCACTTGATCATCATCATATATATAAAATCATCATATGTATACATAATTGTTATTTTTATAAAGTCATTGGACAAGAGTCTAAGACGAGTATTATTTGTCTAGGTTTCCGTGATTGAAGCACGTACCGTACATCCGAATTGTCGATAACCCGCTTTCCCACATCAACGTGAGTTCATAGCCTCGCACTCTTTTAAATGTTTTTATGAAATGTTTTATAAATCCGCGAGGGAGATAACATGTTAGTTTTAATAAAAATAGGACACCAGCTGTCCCGATTATTTGTTTATTGATTTGGATCCGAATGATTGTATGACCCGATGAATGATTATATGACCCGATAAATGAAATGAAATTGATTATTAAAGTTAGGTTATGTCACTAAAAGTCCCATTAGCATGAATTGTGAATTACCGGGATTTGGTAGACGCTTATGCATATAATAGTACTACTTGGGGACGATCACCCCAGTTCGCGCCTTGACGGTTGATCCCCGTCGTGCCACATTGATTGGTAAGCGAATTTATGTATGAGAAGATTTCTATAAGCGTGATTATTGTGACGACACGCTGTTTTAGATGGGCAAATGATTGTCGGGTTAGCTACCCGTTGTTTGTTGTAGTAAGGTAACAATGTCATGCGGCTTATAATAATCCAAATAACGAAATACTGCTATACGCACTAAATTACGATATATTGCCTGACTAGCAATACGGGGTCTTATTATTGATGTTATGTTCGTGTTTTAGTTTTACATAACCATATTCATATAACGGTTTTTATTTAACTTTATATAACATTATAAAACGTATTGTATGATGTTTTTACGACACTGGTTCATATAATGATTTTGAAGGCAAAAGCCTATATTATAATTTTGATAAGGATTTGTATAAAATGACTTTGGCTATTTTATGGCCTATTATAAAGATTTGTACAAAATGATTTTCAGTAATAATTATATACCGATGATATATTGATGGTTTATTAAACTCTATGAATTCACTCGGCGTTATCGCTGACCTTTTCTTTTAACATGTTTTGTCTCAGGTACTTGAAGGTAATTCTCGGGAAGACGACAAGAATTCATGGCCCGCACTTAAATAAAAATTTCCATTCAAATGCTTTGTAAAATTTGTATGAAATAATATGACTTGGGACCTATGTAAATCTAATATTTATGAATGGAAATGCTTTATTATTAAACGACGTGATTTTTAAGCGTTGTCTATGATGTGAGTAATGTGCTATCCTGTAACACCAACGAGTCTTCCGCTGTATTGAATTGTGTAAATTTGGGGGTGTTACTGTTTGGTACCAGAGCTCTCGTTATAGAGAACGAAAGATTTTTAAAACCAAAGTTTTGAAAAAAAACATTTCAAAATCTTTTAACTATAAACATTTTTCTAAAAATGTCTAAATATCTTTTGACTATAACGGTGCCGAAGAATTCCCGATTTACCGACAAGGCCAGACTGAGAAGTGTTTTTTAATATATATATATATAACTTGGATTATATATATGATGTAATTTGATTACATGATTGTTTGATGATTATTTCAATATTTATACGAGGTATTTATACTACGTAGATTGTCACAAGAAACCCTAACTCCCCTAGTAAATTAATTGAAGCTATTCCCGTAGGAATTCTAGCTATCCTAGATCTAAACCAAGTTGTGGATGTTTATGATCCTAACAAAATGGTTGATATTCGTAGAAATATAGATATTGGTTGATTGTGATATTGAATAAGAATTGGCAAGATTAAAACTGATATCGATGTTATGACGATCTTTCCTTATAGAGTGGAGTTTGATAAAACGTTACCACCTGGAAAGGTGTCATCTGATTCGTTGTCACCCAGTTCTTAAATTTGAAATCGAAAGGGTGAATGTTGCACTTGAGGCTGTCATTGGAACCATTACCCAAAAGCCTCATGCCACTAGTACCTTTCCAAGAAGTTTAATTGAATATATGAGTCATTTCATACTAGTGACTCATTTGATAACTATTGTTGTAAGGAGCTATAGGATTGGAAATTAAGTGTTGTTCATATCGAGCTTTTATTGCCCTATTAAGGTCTAAAAATAAGGTTGAAAGTATTAGAGAATGAGGTAGGATATTGCCTTGAGTATAAGTTAATTGAAACTTGAATAAAGTAAAATTTAACTTGTATGGAATATGAAATTGATAAGAGGAAGTCGTTAAGTTCTGTGATTGAATTATAAGGTTTTAATTGATTGTTGATTCGTGTTAAGTGTTGTTCCTAGGCCATTGTCCAATGATGAGGATGCCCAGTGTCCAATAAATAAATTGAAGAAATCTTCTTCTGAAATGGGACCGATGGATCTTTCGGGACATGTGGAACACCTAATGACTCTTGTAGATTAGTATTCATTGTGGCATCTTTTAAAAATCCCTAACTTAAGTGAGACATCAGTTGGTAGGATGAGTTCTTAGAATTGTATGACATAGTGACATGTAATGTGTTACGGTACAATTTTGACTTGTTTGTGGTTAATGAAAAGACTACCTTTGATTGCTAAATTCTACATGTATCGATGTTATCTATCTTTTATTGCTTCATCCTAATGTTCGCATTAGTGATGCAACCATTGAACAAGTACTCATCTCGGTTTGAGTTACGTTGTGAATTATTCTTTTTGAGTGCCATCAAGATCATGAACCTCATGATTATTTGGCTAAATCTCATTTCCTATTATATTGTATTTAGTTCTTGGTGAACAACTTTTCATCACTCTTTTGCAGATCACTCATTGTTTTTATAAGATAAAACAGTATCCCTTGAGAAAAATTGAATTTTCATCACTATAAGGATTATTCAAAGTGAGATTTATAAGTGATCGTTATTGAAATGAAGTTGTTTATAAAACACCTTGGAAAACTTAATTGTTTTCATAACAAAGAAAATCTTTGTTAATTTATTTTTGATTCTTATTTAAGAATTAAGCATGAAAATGTTTTTATTATAAACATGATGATAAAATTTTGACGAACTGAGTATTGCATCGTTAATCTTGAAATTATATATAGTTGTGCGCCTACATACAATTTGGAAGTGACCATGCAAGGCTGATTAGTAGTCACCATGAAATTATTAATAAACACTACATTTTCTTTGAAGATTGTGAAAGATTAAATTTTATGAGATCTGCAAGAAGTGAAAAATAGGGACATATTGATAGGGACACGTACATATGTGCCCGTACTATTTATTCTTTGGAAACGAATTTAATCATCTGTGGAAATTGTCTTAATTGACAATTGATATCCCGTTCTTGTTCATTTCTATAAATAGTGAGATTCTTTGGAAAAGTATCTGATTACTGAGTGTTGATACCCGACTGGATGTATCGACGTTCCTATCATTTCTTTTGATTAGATTTCATTTGAATGACCTGGGTAACGGTCCGAGGAGCTTTCGAATGCGTACTCAAATTATGAAAACATGGGATATATTCATATTCGTTAAATGTTTTCGTCTGGGCTGATTTGAAATTCTCTCCTGAAGATCATGCGTTAACCTTACCCTTTTAAGGTTAGTCATGTCTCCAGATATCTTTGAATATGTGAAGGATTATGAGTTACTATTAGTCTTTTGAGAAGTTCACATCTTAGCAACGGTAATGAATCTGGAAAGTTGATAGTGCCAGTAGAATGGATTGATTGATTATGACATGATGTCATTACCCCTTTAATACATTAAGGGGAATGTAAAATAGGGAATAAAATATAATAAATGTTATGTGAGGGAAACAGTAAAACATTCCATCTCTTCTGTTCCTTTCTCACATCCTCCATCTACGCCCTCCAATTTAAGCCTATCTCAACCATCCATTCCTTACTTTCAGATCTGAGCCGTTTGTTGTGTGGAAAATCTCTTCATTTTTACCCAGCCATCTCTCCTTTCCCATCCGTTCATTCACTAGATCAGCATCTTTGCCGTTGAATGAGTGGAAAATTCATTTCGAGGTATGAGTTTCTTTAACTTCCCTTTTGTAACCGTTAGATTGGTGTTTAGCTGTCCCTTTTGTAGCCATAGATTTCCAACCCATTAGGTGTGTGGATTACACATCCTGGCCATATATTTGTTATCCATACTCCTCAATTATTTCCCAATAATGTTATAGCCATCCATTCCCATTCCCCCTAAAAAAATACTCTCCATCTAAAACCGATTTGATCTTGATCGGTTTTGATCCAGGTTGTTTTCATCGTTTTTGATCTATATAAACTTTTGGATGCTTCAATTATGTTGTTTATGGTGGTTGGTGAAACTCTCATGATTTTTGGGTTTGCTGGAAATTTAATTTTATAGGGGGTTTGATGCTTGAATGATTTCTTTACTTCTTGATTTGTAAGTTTTATGTTTTGGTTGATCTTTGCGCTACTTTTATTGATGCTTATCATCACAAATATTGATCTATTTTAGCTTAGTTGGTGTATGGTCTTTCGTATGACATTAAATCTCATTTCATCTCATTTATGATGATTTAGGTATTTATTCTTGGTAGTTTGAACCGCATACCCACATCCCTCTTCGTTGCCACCAACTTCTTTGTTGCCATCATTCATGATGTGTGGTGTTGATGCTCGGTAGGCGGCGTCATTGAGGTTAGTGGCATGTTTCCCCTTTATAATCAAAACTACAGGGGTGTTTGCTCAGCTTATACATGGCTTATGATCATGGTATGAACCCACACACCTTGATTGAAAGCCCTTATGGGGGTCCCGATGTTCATTGGTGTTCTTGATTGTGCCAGAATTAATTAGTATTATACACTTGATTGTATTCCACGATTCACTGTCCTTGGCTTTCTGATACTTATTTGTGGTGGTATACGTTGTAAAATCCGATGATGCTTTTGAATGACTTTTTTCATCTAGGATACCAGGCCGTTCGTTGCCGCTATATATGTCGGGTAGCGAGCCATTCGTTGCTGCTATATATGTAGGCAGCGGATGATGATATTGTTGTTTCTATGCATTTATACTATGGAAACTAAAATCAGTTTTTGGATCATGTTATGGAGGCTTTCATGAGTAACAATGCCTTCAATCAAAATGAGGTGACCGAAGCCAGGGTTCAAGTAAGTTAATTACATGCTTTCAAGAATGCACCAACAAAGAGACAATAAGGCGTCTGATTGTGTTAGTGTTCATAGCACTTGCTGTGATATCTTGGTCGGGCGGCCATAGTTTCATTGTCGTTTCCGATTATGAAGAGTGTGGTACTTGGCGATGACGATATTGTTTTACGCGTGTGTTCTCCGGTTTCCAACTATAATTAGTTTGGCGATAATGATGGTTTTCGTCTACCTGATTTTCGGTGTGGTATCACGACGTCGTGCTTGCAGCTATATCAGATCGATTGCTTGAATCGACGGTACTACGCGTTCAGCTCTGTGCCATTACAATATGGGTTACCACGTGTCCTGCAGGGTGCTTTACTTTTCCTTTAATGTACTGTTTGGTGCTAAGGTCTACTTTACTGTTTGGTGCTACTCCCAAGTCATCAGCTTATAGCACACAACATGTGAAATCCAGTTTTGTATGCTTGCGTCAAGTGGCTGGTAAGTTTTACATTATTTGTGCCTCTCACTTAACGTTTAATCTTGGCGTTTCATTCCTTTTATGTAACTGGCATTTGTTTTGCACAGGTTAGCGATGGAACTGTGCTACCTGTAACGCTGCTCATCATCCAACATCAATAGCGGATTCTGAGTACGAAGACGACATGATTGAAGGTAAGCCCCTACGTCTTGGTAAGGTTTAGAATTTGATTATGAGTTAAAGTAATAGAATACTCGAGTTTCACATCTCAATATACGCTTGTATGATTATATTTCTATGTCCATATACGAGGTGGTATCTAGGATGGAATTGCATGAAAAATTATTGGCAAAGGGTTTTTTGTTAAATCAAGCTTCCCTACAACGTAGATCCATTATCATTCACTGTTTTATTATTAAATACGTAGTTTCAAAAGAAACTTGGCATGTGGTCTGATAGTTGTCCAAATTTTATATATATAGAAAACTAAGACTTTTGGTTCAAATTATTTGACATAAACAATATTTAAAAAAAAAGAGGCTTATGAAATATGAAGCCGAGTCGAATAAGATCACACGCTTATATATAAGCTTGCAAAACGTCGCTTATGAAATCTTGGATTGACGGGTGATAGTTATTTGATGTTTGTTTAAAAATGTGTTCCTTTACGTGTTTTCTGTAAATTGTTGGCGTATAGGTGTTTCTAAGTGTATATTAGGATAAACAAATTGTTAAAAATAGTTTTGGTAAATTTTGTGGCTGTATGGTTGGTCGTAAGGATAAGTTTGACATGTTGCGGTCGATGTGCAAGATATGCCTGACCTACTGCGGTTGACCGACATTGTGCTACAGAGAGTTCCCTTAATGATTGCCCGACATCCCTTTATTCTGGGGTGCATCAAAGGTTAGTAGGATTTGTCTATATTTTGTTACACGACCTGTTATTTTATAATCTATGCCATTTAAGTGTTAATGAACGAGTTACGAGCCATGACCTTGGTTGTAGGAAGCTGCATGATTATTTACTCATGATCGTGGTACGACTGTTGTTTTGGAAACGCCCCTTACCAGTTAAGGTATTCGGTTCTTTTTAGGTCTTTTTCATTACAGTTTTAAATGTATGTTGGTAGTTTTCGAGGGAATTGTGTTGTGTCCTTAGTATAACTGTATAAGTTATAAAATGTCAATATCCGACTGTGATAAATACGCGAGTAAGTTTAAAGCGAATGTGAATTATTTAGAGGAAAATGTGAAAGGCGCTGATATTTTGAATGTTGCTAATATTACATCCTTATACTTTCTATCTTTAGTAGAGTTAGTTCGAAAAATCCCTTTAAATTATCGATAAAGAACGATAATTGATAATTTTTCAATATGGTTTGAAATACTGATTATATATAATTCAATATCATATACGCCTGTACAACAGTGTAGTTGTATAAGTATAGTTATAGTTAACACTAGACATTGCAGAAGGACCTCTACCTCTGAAAGCAATGAATGACAAAGTCTAGACTTGCGGCCTTCCAAGCTACAAAACCGGAAAAATCACCCGGTGTGTATTAGATGCTACAGACTTGCATATTGGATTTTGTTTTATTACGAAAAACACATTTACTTAAAATATCATATACATCTATGTACCGAAATGAATTGTTACAGTAAGTTGTGTATATGCTCCAGTAAATAGCAGTTTGTTATTATTCCATTCTTTTTATACAATGTAATAAAAGTTTCGCCCATTGTCGGGTTGTTATTATTCCATATAGACTACAAAGCATTTGAATAACTACATGTACGCATGATCAACTTGCAATGAGACATTAAACAACCCGGGGCGAAGCCCGGGCTAAAATCCTAGTTATCTAAATTGATGGGAACTCGAGTGGAATTCCCCTAAAAGATAAGATGTTGATTATCAAAAGTGATCTAAATAATTCCCGATAGATGACCATATCCTGCATTTAGACTTGAAATTATACCATGAATGGTTATAAATTAGTCATAGATCTTGTAATCTAAGAAGAACTTAAAAGTAATTGTATAAAAAGATGTTCATGTTATTTGAAACTTTAGGAGGTATTTGCTGGTGAATTACCTAGACTTTCGCCATTAAGGCAAGTTGAATTTGGTATTGATTATATTCCCGGTGCTGCACCTGTGGCGTGTGCACTGTACGTCAGCACCATCTGAATTAAAAGAATTACCGTACAACTGAGAGAGTTGTCGGAGAAGACTTTTATTCTACCAAGCTCGTCATCATGAAGAGCTATGGTGTTATTATTCCTTATATTTGTTGAATTACCATGAACTAGGTAAATTGATGATAAAAATCTATATCCACTACCCAAGATGATAGATTTGTTCGATCATTTACAAGGTTCTAGCGTATATTCAAGATTTGATCCTCGGCATGGTTATCATCAACTTCGCGTCCGCGAAAAAGATTATCTATTCCAATTACTACATCCAGAACATGTAACGAACATTATGAGTTTCACGTGATGTCGTTTGGATTGACTAATACACATGTAGCATCCACAAATTTGGTGAATCACGTGTGTAGGCTGTAATTTGATAAATTCATGGTTATGATCATTAAGAACCATATATTTGTTTATAAGAATAAGAATGAGTTAACAATTATTTATAGATTGCCCTGAATTGGCCGAACAACGAAAACCTGTACCTTGAATATTTAACGTGTGATTTAAGGCTTGATCATTTACATAAAATGACCGTTTGATTAATGATGGTAAGATATATATATATATATATATATATATATATATATATATATATATATATATATATATATATATATATATATATATATATATATATATATATATATATATATATATATATATATATATATATATATATATATATATATATATATATATATATATATATATATATATATATTGACTTTTCAAAAATTAAGAGCCATTTAAGACTTTGGGTTTTACCAAAAAGAAAGTGCAAAAATGTTTTGACAAATGTTTTATCAAAAGGATTTTTAAGGGATCATTCCCTTATACCCAAATCATTTAACTAAACTCCTGTTTAGGGGTAAATGTTTGTGTATACCCCAAGACAACCTAAGAAGGATTGAGGAAACCATTTAAACCATGACTTGAAATTTGAAACGATAATTTTTGCTTTTCAACTAAGAAAACATTGACCAAAGTATAAACAAAGATTTTTCGAACATTTACGAATCTTATTAAGTATTTTCGATAAATCAACAAAAATCGTGTTAATTAAATTCAAACTTATTTTGAAAATTTTTATATAACTGGTCGAACTAAGAAATTTAAAATTTTTACGTTTACGTTTCATAAATTTTTTTTATTTATTATTAATTTACTTGTAATAACTATCGACGCTTTAAAACGTCAGATTGAGTAAAACGGATAAAAATGATAGCTGAGACGAAATTAAAACTTAGAAAATATGAAGAAAGAAATTTTGAATGAATACGGACATGATAATTATTTCATCAGGAAAGGTGAATGTAGATACTGACACATTATATAGAAAGGATAAAGAACCAATTAGGATATGTTCCTTAGTAATGACTGTGTAAAATAAATTACCGAACAATTTAAAAAATAGTTGATGCTTGTAAGAAGGATAATATAGATAATAAAAAGGGGTTCGCGGCTAATATGAACCATTATAATTAAGGAGCCGATGGCGTTAAATGTATAAAAGGCCACTTGTGGTTGCCTAAATATGGAGATTTTGAGATGTAGTCATGTTGTGATCTTGTAAGTATAAGTATTCTATCCATGACATTTCTGACTAAATCTATCTTTATCTGAAGAAGTTGTACTGATGGCAAATTATGAAGGCAGACATCGCCTCATACATTAGTAATCGTCTAACTATTGTAAAGTTCATCATCTGAATTTGATTCGATTTGGGTCATCGTCGACAAACTGACCAAATTTTCTATTATCATTCCTGTTAATGATAAATTCTCGATGAAGAAATCGACTCTTTGTATTTAAAGGAGTTGTGTAAACATAGTGTGCCTGTATCGATCATCTCTATCAAGATCCTCGCTTCGCATCGAATTTCTAGAGATTGCTCAGAAGTCATTGGGAACGAACCTTCATGAGAGTACTGTTTGCCACCCCAATCGAAGGGACGAGATAAAGTAATGATACAAAACACTAGAAGTGTTGTTTTATGCTTGAATGATTGACCTTTGGTAATAAACCGTATAATCGTTTTCCTTTGGAGTGATTATCATTGATAATTATCGTATTAGGATTGAGATCGAATCTTGTGAGGATCTATATGAGAGCATCTATAAGCAGGAGTTGGGAGGAAGACACCCGACATACACCCATTGTGAGTTGGACATGTATTTTAGGTTTAAGGTTTCCTATGATGACAAACCTAACCTTGCAAAATACCCAACCCGCGAGACCTAAAATGATTGTTGAAATCAGGATTTGATTATTGACTACCAGTAGTGGGCAGAAGGTTATGTGAATATGAAATGTAAATCTTGAAGTGCAGGATGGGTAGCGAAGTTATGCCAAAAAATTTCGCCTTGGAAAAATGAATTGATGATCTGAAAGATCATGGGAATTAAGTCCCCGTTGTATGGGACTATTGAGATGATGTAAAAAGATTGGTTTGAAAGGCATATAAGCTGGATCTACCCTAGGACTTCAAGAGCCGCGTGAATTATGTTTCGTATATCGAACTTGATGAAATGTATATCAAGTGAGAATCTGATTGTTTCTTAGTAAAGTTTAGATCGGCGAAAAGTTGCATTCATCAAAAACCCGTGAACATCATGATAGAGAAAGTAAGTCAACATTAAGCCTGATCTTATTCCTGTAGTTATGTTTGATGAAACTCACGTATTGTTATGAATTACACTTGTGAGAAAAGATCGAATGTAGAGGAAATACCCACATGGCTCTAGTTCTATAAGAAGCGAGTAGTAAGATAAATTGATCTTTGAGGACAAAGATCCTGTTTAGGGGTAAATGCTGTGACAATCCGTCAATTTATGGTTGATATTTTATTCTCAAGTATAATTTAAAAACATTATTTTAATGTTATATTATGAACTCACTCATTTCTGGGAAGAAATTTGGATTTACGTCTTGAAGTAGCATCGACTACGTCTAAACCGGAGGATTCTACGATACGTGCTTACGTTTACATACACCGTTTTGGTGACAGTCCGACATTTCAGGAAATAAATTTATCCATGAATATTATTTTGGGATTTTAAATTTGTGTTGGTTCATAAACTCACAAATTTACGAGAAGAGATTAGACTTACGTGCATAATTTAACGTCCTTTACCACTAAACCGGAAACCTTAGGTTTACGTATTTACGTTTTTGAACTTCGTTTTTGATGAGACAATTTTATTAGATTCGTTTTGTGTCGTTGATTCATAATTTATAAAAACGTTTTTCGTAAAACGACCCGAGGGCACGCAAATCGAGGAAACTAGAATCTAGGAATACCCGTAAACTAGTGGGATGAGAAAAAACAAGTTTTGCCCCACCTCACTAACATGGGACGGCCAAAACTATGACCCAACACCATGAGGTATCAATTTTGTAGCTTACAAGCTACACTTGTAACTAGCTTAACTTGTAAGCTACAACAAACCATCAAAACACAAAACCATTCTCCCAAAACCATTTCTCACATTTGACTCATGCAAACCACTCACCAAACTCTCTCCTCTCTCTCTAAAATTCGTCCACCACCACCATTAAACACCCCTATTTGATCTATTTTAGCCATAAAATCATGTGTTATTCATACACATGATGATGCTCCTTTGAAGCCTTGAAGATTGGAGGTGATTCTAACATCCAAGATGGTGATTTGGTGATGTCCAAGGGCTGATTTCTACAAGGAGTTTACAAATATTGGTGGTCTTAAAGATTGGTGTTGATCTATCACAAGTTTTTCCATCGAAAATCCAAGCCTTGATCATAACCTACACAACCTTGGTGGTATAAAGATTGTTCTTCCCATCCTCTTGTTATTTTGATTATGTAATCTTGTAATTTCTTTATTTATGTATATGTATATGATGATGAATGATGATTAAAAATATTATGTGGGGAGTTGGTGTTGATATATTTGATAAATATGGTTAAAAAGATGGAAAAACCATAGGTAACAATGTTAAAATCTTGCTTATAATGTTGGCTGTATAAAAACAGTAAGTAACCAAGTTATAAACTGATAAAATTGCATGGTGGAATCAATTTACAGTAAGTATAAGATGTCATACACATGTGAGAGTTGGCCATGCAATGGAATCATAAAAATGAGTGAGATATGATCAAAACAAAATTAGTATACTAATCTGAATAGTCTGTTTTGTAGGGACTGTTAAGGATACTTAGACATGGACTGAGCAGTAGCTATAACTAACTTATTTGTATCACATAATATGAAGTTTATGCCATCTAAAAATGAGTTTCTATCTCCTTATAGAACTCAAGATATGATAAAATGGTGAAAGTGAAACTAAAAATCAGATTTTTTGAAATTAAAGTTTAATAGTATTATATAAGCACTCAAAATAATATAGTATAAAAATATGAAATTAAAACCCACTAAATTATATATTACATTTATATAAATATGTATAAGGATAAATAAATGGACATTATATAAAAATGGTAGTTTGGTAAGTTTTATAAGTTATAAAAACTATAAACAGGATTTTTACGTCTTTTCGGCTAATACCGTAAAATTAATATTTTTCGTCAATTAAAACTTAGACGATCAGACCCGTCTAATGTAAACTTTTTAAAAGACATATACTTATAAATAAGTACTTAATACAAGTAAAAACCGATAAAACCCGAACTATATAACATACGGACATTAACGGGCTAAGTTAGCATTATTGGACTAATAATCCAACTAAATAGGCTAAACACTTATAAATTTACTTATTGGGCTTAACCCACTTGGGCCCAACATGTAAAGTGTAACACTGATAATAAAAGTGTAAAATGGACTAATATAAGGTATTGGGCTTATAATAGGCTATTGGGCCTAAAATATGTGAATAAGTAAAACTAGTAAACAAGTATAAAAATTACCAATACATAACACTAAAATTAGTAAATGAGAGTGTATAAACCCACTTGATCATCATCATATATATAAAATCATCATATGTATACATAATTGTTATTTTTATAAAGTCATTGGACAAGAGTCTAAGACGAGTATTATCTGTCTAGGTTTCCGTGATTGAAGCACGTACCGTACATCCGAATTATCGATAACCCGCTTTCCCACATCAACGTGAGTTCATAGCCTCACACTCTTTTAAATGTTTTTATGAAATGTTTTATAAATCCGCGAGGGAGATAACATGTTAGTTTTAATAAAAATAGGACACCAGTTGTCCCGATTGTTTGTTTATTGATTTGGACCCGAATGATTGTATGACCCGATGAATGATTATATAACCCGATAAATGAAATGAAATGGATTATTAAAGTTAGGTTATGTCACTAAAAGTCCTATTAGCATGAATTGTGAACTACCGGGATTTGGTAGACGCTTATGCATATAATAGTACTATTTGGGGATGATCACCCCAGTTCGCGCCTTGACGGTTGATCCCCGTCGTGCCACATTGATTGGTAAGCGAATTTATGTATGAGAAGATTTCTATAAGCGTGATTATTGTGATGACACGCAGTTTTAGATGGGCAAATGATTGTCGGGTTAGCTACTCGTTGTTTGTTGTAGTAAGGTAACAATGTCATGCGGCTTATAATAATCCAAATAACGAAATACAGCTATACGCACTGAATTACGATATATTGCCTGACTAGCAATACGGGGTATTATTATTGATGTTATGTTCGTGTTTTGGTTTTACATAACCATATTCATATAACGGTTTTAATTTAACTTTATACAACGTTATAAAACGTATTGTATGATGTTTTTACGACATTGGTTCGTATAATGATTTTGAAGGCAAAAGCCTATATTATGATTTTGATAAGGATTTGTATAAAATGACTTTGGCTATTTTATGGCCTATTATAAAGATTTGTACAAAATGATTTTAGGTAATAATTATATACCGATGATATATTGTTGGTTTATTAAACTCTATGAATTCACTCGGCGTTATCGCTGACCTTTTCTTTTAACATGTTTTGTCTCATGTACTTGAAGGTAATTCTCGAGAAGACGACAAGAATTCATGGGCCGCACTTAAATAAAAATTTCCATTCAAATGCTTTGTAAAATTTGTATGAAATAATATGACTTGCGACCTATGTAAATCTAATATTTATGAATGGAAATGCTTTATTATTAAACGACGTGATTTTTAAGCGTTGTCTATGATGTGAGTAATGTGCTATCCCGTAACACCAACGAGTCTTCCGCTGTATTGAATTGTGTAAATTTGGGGGTGTTACAATACTAGATGGAGCACCCTGAAGTCTCATGATCTTCTTCTTGTAAGTATCGACGAGTTTGCTGACCGGATCATCCTTGCGGATCGGTAAGAAATGAGTTGACTTAGTCAGTCAATCAACGATAACCCAAATCACATCATGCCTCCTCTTTTTCTGCGGTAGACCGGTAACAAAATCCATGGTGATCTTGTCCCACTTCCACTCTGGAATGTCTAATGGTTGTAGTAGACCACTTTAGACCGTTGATGCTCAATCTTAACCTGCTGCCAGGTAAGACATTTGGAGACATAAGTAGCAACATCCTGTTTCATACCACTCCATCAGAAGTATTGTTTGATTTCGTGGCACATCTTAGTTGAATCAGGATGAATGGAGAATGGGGAGCTATGAGCTTTAGCTAATAACGCTTCCCTGAGTGTAAGATCATCAAGAACACAAAGTCTAGTGCCCTGCCATAAGATACCATCGTCATCTAACTGAAACACCGTCTGCTGATCCAAGTTCTGAATGATCGCCCAAATTTCACCATCATCCTTTTGAGCTTCCTTGATCCTAGAGAGTAACTCAGGTTCCACTATAAGATTAGCCCAGTAACCGTGCTATCCATGTACCATGATCTCAATGTCTAGTCGCTACAAGTCTCTTATAATCTCTTCCTCAATTTTAATGTCGCTATCATGCCGGGCTTTCTACTAAGTGCATCTGCCACTACATTCACCTTGCCGGGATGATACTACAGATTAATGTCATAATCCTTCAACAGCTCTAACCATCTTCTTTGTCGCATGTTCAACTCACGTTGAGTGAAGATGTACTTCAGGCTCTTGTGATCTACGAAGATATCACATGATTCTCCATACAAGTAGTGCCTCCATATCTTCAATGCAAACACGACTGCTGCAAGTTCCAAGTCATTCGTAGGGTAATTCTCCTCATAAGGCTTCAGCTGTCGTGAAGCGTACGCAATCACTTTCCCATGTTGCATGAGAACACAGCCAAGTCCCTTCCCTGAAGCATCACTGTAGATTTGAAATCCACATGTACCAAATGGGAGAGTAAGAATAGGTGCAGATACTAACTTCTGCTTTAGGTCTTCAAAGCTCTTCTCTCTTTCTTCGGTCCAAACATATTTCTCCCCTTTCCGCATCATTTTGATCAATGGTAGTGCTAAACAGGAAAAGTTCTCTACGAACCTAAGGTAGTAACCAGCTAAGCCTAGGAAACTGCAAACTTCAGTCGCTGATGTAGGTCTTGGCCACTTGGTAATAGCCTCCACCTTTTCTGGATCCATGGTGATTCCTTCTGCTGATACAATGTGGCCTAGGAACGCCACCTTGTCTAACCAGAACTCACACTTGGAGAATATAGCATACAGCTGCTTCTGGCGAAGTATCTGTAGTACAGTACGAAGATGGTCTTCGTGTTCCTCCTTGGACTTAGAGAAAATCAGAATGTCATCAATGAAGACAATGACGAACTTGGTAAGGCCAAATGGCATGACTACGAATTCGTAGTGTTCATTGTTGTACGGAAAGCAGTCTTAGCGATGACCTGCTCTTTAACCCGTAACTGATGATAGCCCGACCTCAGATCAATCTTCGAGAAATGTTTTCCCCTCAGAGTCGGTCAAACAATTCATCAATACGTGGCAGTGGATATCTATTCCTGATGGTGATCTTGTTAAGCTTGCGATAATCGATGCACAAACGCATGCTGTCGTCATTCTTCTTTACGGACAGAACAGGTGCGCCTCGTAGAGAAGCACTGGGTCGAATGAAACTGCGTTCCAATAACTCATGCAGTTGTTCCTTTAACTCCTTCAGCTCTATGGGAGCCATGCAATAAGGAGCCTTAGATATTGGCCCAGCTCCTAGGACGAGCTCAATATTAAATTCCACTTCACGACAGGTGGTATGCCTGGAAGTTCTTCTGGAAACACGTCTGGGAATTCTAACACGATCGGCTGATTCTGGATAGATGGAGATTCAGCCTCCAACTCATGAACAGCCACAAGATAGCCCTCACAACCATGTAACAATAGTGCACGTTCTTGTAAGGTCGAAATTATTTGTACAGACCTTCTGGGTACGAACCCGTTGTGAATGTACTCTGGTGCATTTACATCACTGAAGATGACCCGATATGTATGGCAGTCTATGGTGGCGTTTATGTTTGGATAGCCATTCCATGCCTAATATCATGTTTAAATCGCACATATCCAATGGAAGTGCGTCAACAGGACGAATCTTGTCGTCAAACTCTAGGGGAAGGCTCTTGTACCCATGGGTTATGCGTATAGAGTATCTTAAGGGCGTGGAAATGTTTAATACATTCTCTAAATGCATAGGGTAAATCCTAACATTCTTGGCATAAGCAATAGAAATGACCGAGTGAGTAGCACCCGTGTCAAATAAAACACATGCAGCTTGACCATACATATACAAGATTCCAGTGATGGTACATGTAGACTTGTTGGTATGATCGCGAGAAGTCGTGTAAACCGTCCACTAGTAGGAGGTGGTTTGAAATCAACATGTCCAGATGTGCCCTCCATCTCGCCCTTGCGGCAGTCCTTCATGCGATGGCCAGTAAGGCCACACTTAAAGCAAGCGTCGCTGTCACTGCGACATGGCCCTGGGTGCCTATGGTTGTAGGTAGTGCAGAGAGGATGAGTATACCCTCCACCAGGTGCCCTTGCTGGCTGGAAGCCTGTTTGGAAAAGTACACATGAGACATGGTTTATAGGTACAAAAGGACAATGCGGAAAAATCGTAAGATGTAATACTAGTGATAGCTGGACGGTTAGGCTGTGATCCTCTTCGGCTCTGCTCCCTCCCGTTACCATGATTCCTGGTAGAAGATTGCTAATGTGTCAGAATTATAAGTCATAAACGTGTAACATAAGAAATGAGTTAAATGTAGGGACCTGCTGCTGTTGGAGTTTCCAGCGTTGTTACGTTAATTATCATTACCACCACGCCTATCCATAACAGAACGGTCTTGAGTCTGACTGATACCCTTGGGCTGAGTAGGCTGTTGCTGAGTAGCCAGTTGAGGTTGGTCCCCAGTCTTCTGCCTGAAAGATGCAGTTTAAAGAGAAAGATAAATATTGGATAGTACGAAATGAATTTGAAATGGTCACCGTTGTATGACGAATAAATACCTCTTCTCGGGTCTCTCTGCTTCCCCGAATTCCTCTCTCTCCTGCAGCATCTCCAGCTTACGTGCTGCATCGGCTACTTGTGCCACCGTGTTAAAGGTAGCACACACCAAGTTGTTGGCAACCGATGTACGAAGAGCCCCCGAAAGTGGTATGCTTGCTCTTCGACAGTACCTGCTGCTGTGCCAAGAAAACCAACCAAACGAAGAAAGCGCTGCATGAACTCGTTGCTTTTCTCCCCAGATCTCTGCCTGATCCCGTGGTACTCCCTCTTCAGCTTGTCTTGCTCAGCCTTGGGTAAGAACTATCCCATCACTAACTCCCTGAACTGAACCCAAGTCAAACCAGCCACCTAATTGTCACCACCCTCAGACTGCTTCACTGCTTTCCACCATCCCAGTATGTCACCATCGAACTTGTAACAGGCCAACCTCGACTTGAAGACGGGTTCGCAGCCCATTGCATCGAATATCTTCTTGATATGAGCCAACTAGCTTTCAGCTTCACTGTGGTTGTCCGTTCTCTCGAAGGATCGAGGACGTTGCTTGTTGAATCTCTCCAGCCATGTGACCAATTTTGCTGGAGGAGGAGGGGGAGGAACTAGGTGCTGTTGTTGATTGTTGGCAACTTGCACCTCAGCCATGATTTCATTCCTCAGCTGAGGAAGCAAAGCTTGCATCGTAGCTTGTACTACTGCATTGAGTTGTTCCTACTCGCGTGTGAGAACCATCCGACAGTATAAAACGAAATGCATGATTAAACTGATAAATATAATATATACATGAAAAAAAAATTATGCCAATAAATCATGAGAAAAATTTTATGCAGGAAAAATAGTGCATGAATGCATGATGCAGTTTATAAAAACTTTTATATGCGCGAAGGTAAGCGCATAAGGTCAGTTCACCCAAAACAAAAGACATGGAGAGGGGACGCTGATGGGTTGGTCCCAAAGTTAAAAGTTTCGATAAAAGCACATGCGACTAAATAGGGCCAGTCCTGTACCAACCATTACTTAGTCATAAATCTGCGACAATGACATATAACATGAATGCATGAAAACAATGAATGCATGAAAACCGACTGTCAGTTCTAGGAAGAAATTATAGGTCTTGTTTTGAGAGCCTACAGGTCGAAACCTTGGGCTCTAATACCATAATTGTAACACCCCATTGTGGTAAATTGAATGTCACGCGTGATTATGGCGTGTCATCAAAGCATACAAGGTAAATGTCTTAAAAACATTAAATGACCATGAAAGGAAATACCGGAAACAAACACCGGTACCCAAGTATAAGCTCATCACACACAAACATAAGTACTGTAAAGGAAAAGGACTAAACAATGTCCAAAGAAATAAGTAGCAAAATGTATGATGAGATGCATAACGTAGAGAAGGGTAGATAGCTTCCAATCCATATGCACGTACGCTTAAAGTCTACGAGCGCCCTTGAGTACCTGCCGTTTGGGAACATGAAAGGAAAACGGTTGAGCATAACGCTCAGTGCGCGGATATACAAGCATAGCATGGTATAATGTAAGCATAAAAGACTAATAGCAGCTGAATATTCTAAGTTCTAAGCAATTCTGGATTCATGTTCATAAAACTGGTTTTATAGTTTGAAAAGACTTATGTTTCTATGAAAATCGATTTAAATTAGTCAAATAGCTCATATAGGTCATGAGGTTCCACTGTGCATGAATACTTGGAGGGGAGACCTCGTCATGCAATTAGAGGGGTTGCCTCTAATTAAATAGTCTGGGTAGGAGGGATCAACTCCTAGTGAAGATGCAAGGCACACATCGCATTCACTCTGATAATACTGGTAAACATGTAACTAGGATGCACCCATACGCCCCACATGATAATATAATATAATGGACAAAACTGAAAAGGAACGTCAGGAGCAATTACTTCACCGTGGGGAAGTCATAACACTGGTGCCTCCAGTGTTATGGTTATGGTACCTCCATAACTAGGTGACACTGGTCATGCTTGTATATGGCTTAGGCTCTTAACTAACATAAGTATCAAACATATAAAACAAATACTGAGAAAACAATTCACTGCAAACGGGGAATCCTAATAAGGAAGGAATGTCCATACTAAAAGGACGGGAAATCCGTACCTTATATCCAGTGAACGGAAAAGACGAACGAAAGTAAATCCTACTCCGATCTCACTAATGCTACATAAATAGTATACATGTATAAGTATTCTGATTACTGCGTACGTAACTGATTTTATATCGTGTCTTAGCTTTCTTTATATGTTCATGTCTTGTTTTACTGATTTTAAGGTTATGATGTGTTTATCAGGTATTCTACGTATTCTGATTAAGTATTACTTGTATTTCTTGTATTATTATACTTGTTGTGTAATAATAAGTAACTTTCTAAAAATAGCAGGTTTCCTAAAATAGAAAGTTTCTAAAAATAGAAAGTTTCCAAAAATAGATTAACTTCTTAAAATAGATCAGTTTCTAAAAATAGAAAGTTTCCAAAAATAGTACATTTCCTAAATTAGAAAGTTTCCATATTTAGAAATAAGCTGAATTAATAAGCTAATAATATAAGCTTAAGTTTACGGGTTAAATATCATAAGTCATGTGATTACAGTATAGCTTATTAATAATAACTTGTTAATTAAATAAAACATAGGTTATATAATTTAATTAAATATAAGCGTGATTGAATTAAATTAAAGTACATAAAATACTTAGGTTAAAACATGTATTAATATTATATTAATTATAACCTAAGTCATGTTTATTAATTAATTATATTTCATGTCTTAATAATTAATTAATACTATAGTCTAAATTAAATAATTTAATACTTAGGTTAAAACATGTATTATTTACTAAATAATAATTAACATAAGTCCATGATTTAATTAAATTAGTTACATGTCATGTTTTAATTAATTTAATATCTTGTAAAAATAAATACTTGTAAAATAAAATACTTGTACATATTTTAGTCATGAACCGGACCCGGAACCCCTTGAACCGGTCCGAACCAAACACCCCTTAACAGTGGCAAATCGGCTCGGCCGGTTGCCACTTTTTTTGTTAATCTGCCACCGGCTTAAGCTGGTGGTCTTATCTCGGCTAGCCGCTTCCCAACAGCAGGTTCCCACCGGCTGTGTGTCGGTGGTTGCCACTGCTGCGCTGCGTTCCCCCCTGCTTGACCTACGACTTCCACCGGTTGTGTGCCAGTGGTGGTGGCTGCTGGCTGTCGTGACCCAACCGAACCACAAGGACACCCCCGACTTGCGTCAGGGTTCCTTGTCCTGCTGTCTACCGAACCAAACACCACCGAGATCATAGATCTCGGTTGGTGGCGTGATCAAAACACGCCGAGAGCCTTGGGCTCTAGGTTTGTGTGTCGACCGATCAACCAAACCCGAAACAAACCCTTAATTTACCCCTTGATCACGTGACATGTTTTTAATGCTTGTTTTTATTTAATCCATGTTCATGTGCCAATTAATTAAATAAAAGAATAAAAACAAAAGGGTTTACGGATTACCGAATGCGTGTAATGATTAGAGAATGATAACGCAAACACGATCTTGAATTTGATTAACCAAAAATCAAATCAATCACCCCTTGGTGTTGATGTTGCCGCCGGCCACAAGAGAGAAGAAGAAGAATAGGGTTTTTGATTTTTCTTGAAAACTCTGTAAAGTGAAAAGTATTTCCTCCTTTTTGTTTATTACTAAAATCAAAGTGGGCTTGGCCCGTTGTATCTCCTTGGTGCCGCGGCTAGTAGGGCCCACAAGGGAAAACCCGGAGTTTTCCCGTGTTTTAAATTACGTGTTCATATGTTCGTGATTTCGTGTTTAAATGTTCGTGTTATATTTAAATACTTGTAGTAAACGATATTAATCGTATAATATTAGTTAAGTACGATATTACGTGTTCGTGATTTTTACGTTCATGATTTCATGTTCGTGATTATAATTATTATTGTTAATAATTATCGTGTACTATCATGTACTTAATACTTATCGTGTAATTATACGTACATAACTTTTGTAATTACTAGTCGTGACACGTGTTCATGCTATTGAAGGAAAGTTTTAATATGTACGTACGTTTACTAAGTGTACTGTTCATGGTAAAAGCATGCGGGTTTTACAGCTATTCCGGCTATCCTTACGGAAGATTTGAGATTAAGACGGGTTTATTATCGATGCTTCAAGCTAAAAAAATCTGTGGTTACAAGAAAGATAACCCGCATAATCACATTCGTAATTTCATTCGAATCACCGCCACGAGCAAATTTAAGGATGTTCCTCATGAAGCTATTAAGATGATGCTTTTTTCGTATTCTCTTGAGGGACCCACTAAAATTTGGTTAGAGAAAGAACCACCCAATTCCTTATTGACGTGGAAGGATACCGTTTCCAAATTCGTGAATCAATTTTTTCCTCCCTCTAAGACTACGCATTTGAAAAATGAAATTTCAAGATTTACACAAAAAGATATTGAAAGTTTTTTACGTCTTGGGATAGTTTTAAAGAATTTCTTCATGATTGTCCTCATCATGGTTTTTCCGAATATAGATACGTTTTAAAATGGTTCGAATTATCATGAACGAGATTATCTTAATACCGCCGCGGGTGGTAAATTTTTGTGTAAAACGACCGAAGAAGCATTAACGATTATTGAAAATAGGTCTAAGGTTTATAGCCCTCATAACACACCGTGTGCTGCCAATATGGGTTCGTCTTCGTCTCATTCACCTATTGTTGATATGAATCAAATAGAGTCTCGTTTAGAAAATAATTTGGTTGAAAAATATTCATCTTTATTAAATGAATGGAAGAAATGAGAAAGTCCGACTCCCACTACGGTTAAAGCGGTTGAGAAAACGTGCATGTATTGTGGTGGAGCTCATGATTACTCCGAGTGCATTACCTCTGGTGGTACCACTTCGAGTGCCTAAGAAGCCACGGGAATTTATAACCAAAACGGTCAAGTTGCCCGCCTAAATCAATTGACTCCACCGGGTTTTCCGCCGGTTCAAAACAATCAAAATAACCAATATCGAAACAACAATCAAGGTGGTTATAACCGGGGAAAACAAGGAAATTACAACCAAGGGAATTATGGGAATCAAGGGAATAATAATAATGGTCGTTTACAAAATCAAAACCAAAACAATAATTTTCAAAATCCGAGTCAAAGTGTTCAAAATCAATACACAAACAGACTTCCAAGTGAACTTTGAATTATGCTAAGGCAAATGATCTTATTCTTGATAACACCTAACGGGAAATGGCAACCATATGAACCGATTTGAAAAATGAGTTTGCTAATCAAATTAAGGGTCAAAATAACAAGACTGAACAAAATCAAGCTAGGGCCGAGCAAAATCAAGCTAAGTTTGAAAAGAAACTCACATCCATGTTTGAGGCTATAATGTGTCGACCTTCTACTTCGGGTACCCTTCCAAGTGATTCCATTGCTAACCAGAAAGGAGAAATGAAAGCTATTACCACCCGAAGTGGTAAGACTTTCAAAGAACCGTCTTCTTAACCAAGTACCTCTACGGAGAGGGAAGTAGAGAAACAAACCGAAGTGGTGGTTGAAAAGGAGCATACTCCAAGCCCACAAATTACAGCTCAAACCACACCTACGGTCGACCCTTTGCCAATTCCGAAACCTAAGATTCCGAGACCGTGTCCTTTACCAACACAACCTTTACCTTACCCATCGAGACGTGATATGGAGAAAATGGATGAACGTAATAATCAACAAGTCGCTCGATTCATTGAGATTTTTCGTCAAACGCATTTGAATATAAGTTTCGCCGACGTGTTTCTTTATTTGTTGAGATTCGCTTCAACTTTTAAGAGTATGATGAACGATAAGGAAAAGTTGTTAAAACTCTCAAACTGTTCCTCGGTTTTTCTTAATCGAATTCTTGAAAAATTCTAGTTTTTAATTCCGTGAGATATTGAACAAATGGAAGGATGCCTCGCCTTGGCCGATCTTGGCGCTAGCATTAATTTGATGCCTTTTTCTATATGGAAAGAGCTATCACTTCCCGATCTCACTCCTTCTAAAATATCCATCGAGCTAGCCGATCATTCCACGATGATCGCGCATGTAATTGCCGAAGACGTTTTCGTGAAGGTTGGAAAATTCTATTATCCAGTTGACTTTATCGTTGTCGATTTTCCAATGGATCCTCATGTTCCATTAATCTTAGGTCGTTCATTTTTGGATACATCTAAAGCTTTAATCGACGTTCATGGTAGGAAAATTACTTTAAGGTTCAACGAAGAGGAAATTGTTATAAACGCCACTCAAAACTTGAAACTTTCTCATGTTTATTCCATAACAAACATGAATCATGTCGACTTAAATGATGTTCTTTGTGATGAATTTCTTCAAGAAGTGTTAGGTTTCGCGGATGGTTCTAATAGTGGCAATTCCACTATTTTGGATCCGATAATTGCTAATTCTTCTCCTCCTCTCGCTCCTTTCGAAGGAGGCGATTTCATCTTGGAAGAAGTCGATGTACCTCGAAGTAATTCCTATGAGATTGACAACGAAAAAGATTTAAAATTATCGAAGAATTCCTTAATCATATTCCACCTTATTCTCCATCGATGAAAATTAAGAGTGTCGATGAGAAGGTAAAATCGTCAATTGAACAACCCACAATTCATGAATTAAAAGATCTTCCTCCTCATCTCGAATGATTTCTTAGAAGGAGAAGACAAATTTCCGGTTATTATTTCTAAGAATCTTTAAAATGATGAGAAAACCGCACTTCTCAAAGTTCTCAAAGCTCACAAATGGGCAATTGCATGGAAAATTTCAGAAATTAAGGTTATTAACCCAAAGTTTTGTACTCATAAAATCTTAATGGAGGAGGACTACAAACCCGCAATTCAATGTCAAAGAAGGGTTAATCCAAAAATTCACGACGTCATCAAAAAAGTCGTTCTCAAACTTCTTGATGCGGGAATGATTTATCCCATCTCCGATAGCCCATGGATGAGCCCAATCCATTGTGTCCCTAAAAAGGTAGGAATGGCCGTTTCCCCAACGAACACAACGAGTTAATTCCAACTCGACTCGTAACCGGTTGGAGAGTGTGTATTGATTATCAAAAACTCAATGATGTCACTCGTAAAGACCATTTTCCTTTGTCCTTCATGGATAAAATGTGGAGCGTTTGGCGAGAAACAAATTCTATTGCTTTTTAGATGTTTTTTCCGGTTACTTTTAAATCCCCATTGACCCTCGTGATCAAGAGAAAACTACGAATACTTGTCCATATGGAATGTGTGCCTATCGTAGAATGCCATCCGGACTTTGCAATGCACCGGGTACTTTTCAAAGGTGCATCATGGCTATTTTTCATGATATGATCGAGAAAACAATGGAAGTTTTCATGGATAACTTTTCAGTTTTTAGGAAATCGTTTACCTCGTGTCTTAATAATTTGGAGAAAAGGTTAAAACAGTGTGAAGAAACTAACCTCGTGCTTAATTGGGAAAAAATGTCATTTCATGTGTCGTGAGGGTATCGTGTTAGGTCACAAAGTTTCTAAAGCGAGGATTGAGGTCGATAAAGCTAAAATCAACGCCATCGTTAAATTACTTCATCCCAAAACCGTCAAAGGAGTTTGGAGTTTCTTAGTCCATGCGGGCTTTTATCGTCGATTCAGCAAAGATTTTTAAAGATTTCTCGACCCATTGCGCATCTTCTAGAAAAATATGCCCCTTTCATCTTTTCGGAAGATTACATTCGAGCCTTTGAAATTCTTAAGAAGAAACTCACCAAAGCTCCTATTCTTGTTGCACCAAATCGGGAAATACCATTTGAGATCATGTGCGATGCAAGTGATTTCACGGTGGGAGCCATTTTGGGGCAACGTTAAAATCGTCACTTATTGCCTATACACTACGCTAGTATGACAATGACCGAGGCTCAACTAAAGTACACCATAATGGAAAAGGAATTACTTGTCTTGGTGTACGCATTTGAGAAATTCCGACCTTATCTTGTCTTGACAAAAAGCGTAGTGTATATGGATCACTCGGCTATCATATATCTATTTGATAAGCTTGATGTAAAGCAGAGATTGCTTCGTTGGATTCTCCTCCTATAAGAATTTGATGTCAAAATCCTTGAAAAAAAAGGAGCCGAGAATCTCGCAACCGATCATCTCTCTCATTTAGAAAATCCTCACCAAAGTGAGCTCGAGAACAAGGATATAACCGAAACATTTCCTCTCGAGACACTTGGATTGATTACCTATAAGGATAATTCCACCACCCCATCGTTTGCGGACATCTCAAATTACCATGAGGGAAATTTCATAATCAAGGGTATGACGACTCAACAACGAAGAATTTTTTTTCGAGACGTCAAGTTCTATTTTTGGAACGACCCTTATCGCTTTCGATTTTGTGCGGATCAAATAATTCGACGTTGTGTGTTTATCACCGAAGCTACTAATATCCTTAGAGCTTGTCACGAAGGCCCTACGGGAGGTCATCATGGTGCTAATCTCACGGCTAGGAAGGTTTTTGATGCCGGTTGGCCTACCATTTACCGAGATGCACATGAACTTATCAAGTCATGTGACTCATACCAACGTCAAGGAAAAACTTCTCAACATCACGAAATGCCACAAAACGTGATTCAAGTATGTGAGATCTTTGACGTTTGTGGCATTGATTTTATGGGGCTGTTTCCATCACCTCGTGGTAACAAATACATCCTCGGCCGTTGACTACTTATCAAAGTGGGTGGAAGCGAAAGCTTTACCCACTAATGATGCTCATGTTGTAGTCAAATTCTTGAAGCAATTATTATCTCGATTCGGAACTCCTCGTGCAATCATAAGCGATCGTGGAACCCATTTTTGTAATGACCAATTCAAAAAGGTTTTAAAGAAATATGAAGTTACTCATCGTCTTTCGTCGGCTTATCACCCACAAACGAGTGGGCAAGTGGAAGTTTCAAACTGTGCTTTGAAAAAGATTTTGGAGAGGTCTATGGGAGAGAACCGTGCATCTTGGACCGAAAAACTCGACGATGCTTTATGGGCCTTTCGCATCGCTTATAGGACACCCACCGGTTGTACTCCTTATAAGCTTGTGTATGGAAAGAATTGTCATTTGCCTATCAAACTAGAATACAAGGCATATTGGGCCCTAAAGCATTGTAACTTTGACATACAAACAGCAGGGGATCACCGGAAAATACAATTGAATGAATTGGACGAGTTACGTGATCTTGCTTGTGAAATTTATTTGATTTATAAAGAGAAAACTAAAAAGTTTCACGATTCTAAAATTAAAAACCGAGTTTTCAACATTGGTGATCGAGTTCTTCTTTTTAACTCACGTTTAAAGATGTTTTCTGGAAAATTGAAATCCCGTTGGTTATGTGATGAGACCACAAATTATACATGGTCTAATTGCTTAAATCGGGCTTCAAATGTGTAAAATTTCATTAAAACCGTGCAAAACCTTTGTATTTGTTCATTGTGTGTTATAAGGTTCGGATATCGTGAATTCAACAAAAGATCACGAGAATCAAGAAAAAACGAACACGGGAAATGAAGCCGCATAAAGAACCAGACGCGATTGGTGATTTTCTAAAAATACCCTTGAAGTTTGAAGAATGTACAAGATTGGTCCTCCAAGTTTGAAGACTTGTCACTTTATATCCTTGTAAATCTCATAAATTACATTTGGGTCGCTAAAGTTTTAAGAGTTGTCATGTTTAGCCCTTGACGAATCATCAAATTGCATCATGAGCCCTCATTCTAAGTTTGAAAAGTACAAAGGGCCAAAATTACAAATACCCAAAAGTATTTATCAAGGGAAAATGTTGATATGAATTGCAAAACTTGTTATGCATATTTTATCAAAGAGAAGGGGCCAAATGTGACCAAAACTAAACCCATATCTAAACCCTACCCGTCCATAACCCAACTCAGTCCACCCACAAGCCCAAACCCAACCGGTCTCTTTTTAATACTAATTAAATTTCAAAAGAATTAATTAGTATTATTATTAGCGGGTAACAAACACTGTTTTGTTAAAACAGATTACACTCACCCCTTTTTATCCCCATAAACCCTAATATTGCATAAGCACAAATCAAAGGAATTAAGGGATGATTTTATCCAGATTCACAATTAACCATACTTAGAACAAACCCTCATCCCCAAATCCCTTTTACACTCACCCATGTGGTCTCCCTAGTGGTCCCTTGCCCCATATCTTTGCAAGAAAACAAATTGGTACAGTGATCTCATGGCTATAAACGATTCCTTCACCTCTACAACTTACTTGGACGACTGAGATGCATCTCTAACAGTTGGCCATCACCATCAATCACATAGCTTCAAATTTGACCCATTTTCAAGTTTCAAATAAGATCATCTTTAGGGCATATTCTGAGATACTCAAGGCATAAAAGGCAGTTCATAGCTAGGGTTTAATCACATTGTAATAGTGTTAGTAGGTTCCTTAGCTTAGTATAAAAAGAATGTCGACTTGTGACTTCTTTTTCTTGTTCCAGTTTTTCTTGTAATATTTTTAATTAATGAATATTAAAGTTTTTCTTAAAATCTTTGCAAGAAATCTGTGTTCCAAATTTCTTTTAATTGTCCTTTAATTTTCTTCAAGTAGTTTAGGCACTCAATGGTTTTTTGAAAGATTTGTTCTTAAAACATTTTGAAGATCCAAGTTCTTTTAAAGTATATATAATCTTGACTTGACGAATCAAGACTATATAGAGGTTATAGAACTTGTTATTTCTGTTTAGTTTACTTTTATTTCACTTTGCAAAAGTTCTTTATCCAAGTGTGGTTTTTGTTGAAAAATATTTTTATCTCATTTGTTATCTTACTGTTCTATAAGATAAAGCACAAGCTAATTGACAACCAGCTTGTGGATTACCTTATTAAGCTTTTGTTTTGTTTATATGTGGTTGTGCTCATAATAGGAACTAGAAGACATAAGCCCAAACTGACTGTTAAAGTCCTTTGGTTTTGCACTTTTGTAGTCCTTTCACTTTAGCATTCAACAGCTTCTTCAAAATCCCCAAGGTCCAAGCAAAGATAAAAAGGAGATGGCATTCAACCATTGTGAGGTTTGGATGCACAGCTCACAAGGTATCAAGGCTTGAACCCTTCTTTCTATCTTTTCTAAATTTTTGAAATTTCATGGTGGAATCTGCTTGTGTTGCATGCTAGCTGTTTGCTTGATGATTAGTTAGTTTAATCTTGTCTTATATTCATAGTTAAAAGTCTTGCTAATTTGAATTGCTTAAGTTTTCTTTGTTAAAATTTTGAAATCTGCCATTAAAGGGGTGTTTGGTAAAGCTTGTAAAAAATTTGGGTGACACAAATACTTGACAAGTCTTGCCTGCACATGTTCAATGGACCCAGGTTAGTTCAAATCTGAGTTTTGTTTAGATTTGTATTGTAATGTTTAGATTTTAATGGTTTAGCCAAACTCTGTCAAAAGTAAAAAAATATAAGTCTGTTGGTGGATTTTCTTTTTTATTGTTATCTGTTTTGTTTTGATCACATGGTAGAGTGGTTTTAAGTGCGTGCTTGTAAGATTAAAATCATTGTAGTGAGTTTTTCATTGTATGCTTTAAAACATAGGCAATTGCACCAGTTAGATTTTTAGGGGGAAAATCTATGTTTTTGTATGAAATCTTGTGAACTATTAGTTTAGTTGTTACTTTAGATCTCCTTATTATTACTTTATAAATGGTAGCTTAATTCGGGCTGTAGCTTATTTTGAATATCACAAAAGTGCACATTGCATAAGCAGTTAATTTGTCGGTTGTCTGATTTGCTTGATCTAGTCATATCCGATATCTGACAACACACTGCCTATTTGTTGCCCGATATCTGGTAATAAGTTGTCTGTTGTTTGCTTATTTGGTATTCACTATGCTTATTTTTGGCTGTGTTTATGCTTATTGCTTAGTATTTCTTGTTTTTAAACACCCCCATAAGCAAACTGCTTTGGGAGTGTCTATTGTCCAAAAAAAAAAAAAAAGCAAAAACATACACAGCTTGGATTCGACCCCTCTACCTGTCTCGCATGAGTAAAGGGGGTTACCTATGTGCTGTGTTGTTTTACTTGTCATAGCTTCCCGCGTCTTTCTTTTATACATTTTCTTTTTCCTTTGCTTATAAATAAGTCGTAGCTTATTTTAGGCTGTTTGGCTTATTTAGTGTAGTATAGTCAGTCTTTTCATTTGTCCTTGTTTCTTAGTTACATTTTAGATTTTTCAAAAGCATTTTCAGATTTTTCCCTTTTACCAGTTATTTTTAATCCTTTTTTCTTTATCTGTTTTTATAAAATCATATAAAAATATTTAAATTGTTTCTAAAATTTTGGAAAAATACTTTTTGGCTTTAGAATAATATATTTGAGGTTTACAATTAATAAAATCTTTGTTTGAGCTTTTTCTTAATTATTTTGAATTTATGTCTTTAATTAGATTTTAAAATTTAATAATAAATAAATAAAACGTTTTAAGAAGTTTTGTTAATTATTCAACCTTAATTACATAATTTAGGATTTATTTGCATTTTTTAATATTTTATTAGAATAATTTTATTTTTACGTCTCGATTCGCGCGCAATCGCGTTTTCGTCTTAGTTTAATTTTAGCGTAATCCGTCTTTATTTTTCAACCCTTCCCTCACCAAAAACGAACTAATCCAAATAACATTTTTAACTTGGCTCCTTTCGCACACACTTCCTTAGAGAACGAACTCATTGTCGGATTTTACGTTTTCCTAAACGTAATATCTAATACTTGCCGTGTTTCTTGTTTTTCCTAAAACAAGTACAAAAAGGAAACATCTATTTTGGCGCCCTGCCGGGGAGGTGTGTTTGTGCCATATTACATGCGTATTTGTTTGAGTAGTACGTTTTTGACCTTCCAGTTTGGAAAGTGTACATATCGTATATACTCATTTTTATTTTTCTACTATTATAGCCATAAAAATAAATCGTGTTAAATAGAACTCTATTAACACAAAATCGTTTTCGTTTTTCTTGTGAATACTATATTGTATATACGTAGCACAGTTAATATACAATTATTATCCTAATACGCGTGAAAACGCACCCCAATAATTAACGTTCCGGTAATTTTTGGGTGTATCGATCAAAGAGAAGTTAAAGTAAAAATAGATAAATAGTCTTAATTGATTTAATCTTTATTAATACAAACTATAAGGTGGGTATAAGACGGTTGTATTTCACGACCTAAAGAAAAAGGCTCTTAATTGCTTGCGCCGCCTTGTTTCTCCGCTCGCTTGTGCGTATTTTGAGAGTGACGATTAATTAAGGGTTTGCCACATCAGGTATTATTAATCTATTTGTCTTGACCTTATATTATTAAACCCTCAAAACGTTTTGGTGTTCCACCAACGTTTCAAAGTCGAACGAAGGTTTTTACTTCACGTAATTACTTTCATTATCTTTGGATTCTCTAATCGAGGCCTTCGACTTGATGATAAGTTTTGTAGATGGGTTATCTATGTGTTACATCAAAAATCCAAAAAAAAATTAAAACTATCAAAAACAAAAAAAAATTGAAAATTTTAAAATCCCCAAAAAGAATCTTCTTTGTAACCCTAATTTCTACGTTTAGTGCATGCGCACTCGATCAACGAATTATTCGAATTCTAACAACGTGTCGAATCGAAGTAATCAAAATCAAAGGAATCGACAACGAAGACGAGAATTAGAAACTCAAGTTCCTAATATCGTTATTTAAACCGTAGACGAAATGGCCGAGAATCATACGATGATGTAGTTGCCCCAAGAACCCACCGAGGTTTATGGAGACGCGATCGTAATTCCCGCAATCAAAGCGGAGAATTTTGGAATAAAATCCAGAATTTTATCGTTAATTCAAGCAACAAAGTTTAAAGGTCGTGAGGCGGATAATCCTCACGATCACATTCGGAATTTTAATCGTCTTTTAGCTACGAGCAAGTTTAAGAACGTTGACACCGATGTCATTAAGCTCATGCTTTTTCCTTACTCGCTCAATGGCTCCGCCAAGGATTGGTACGAGAAAGAACCACCTAATTCCATAGTTACGTGGGACGATCTCGTTTCCAAATTTGTTAATGTTAGTTTAGCGTAATCCTTGGATTATCTAAGTATATGAATGATTAAAAGAGAGAGAGAGATGAAGAACTTAGAGAGAGAAAGTAAAGAGAGGTTGTAGAGAAAGAGATAATATTAGATTAGATGAATGTGAGAACTAACAACCAACCCCTCCTAACATGCTAGTAGGGGGTTTATATAGCCCACCCTACATGTGGGCTTTGTGGGTTATATTGTTAGACCTATGACTACGAGCCCGTACTATATATATATTGTTGGAGTGACTGAACCTTCCGAAATACGTAAAAACGTATTTCCAACAATCTCTCCCTAAGGGAGGTCACTCCAAACAAGGGCATTACCCGAGTTACAATAATAAAATAAACCTAGCATACTATGCTTGTCTTGAACTCGTAGTCGTCCTTTCTGTTGATCCCTTTGGTTGGATCTATATTCTGTTAAGAATTAGTATAATAGTTTGTAATCAAACTAAAACACTTTGAGCACTCTTACTAACACTAAATAAGTTATGCGAAATCTAACTTATAAAGCACAGAAGAACATAATTACTTTTAACTATTCGATTCTCTTATTAATCGACTTGAATGAGGTACATGAAAGACATTGTACCTATGTTCCTTTTATAGAGTAAGGAACCCTATAAACCTTAGAATATTCTATAAAGATAACTATATCACAGATGATATATTATCAATATTCTAACTATTTAGGTATATCACATAAGATATACTCTAACTATAACTATGACATATCTTATACAAAGATATATTCGTCCTAATCATCATAGCAGTACTTACTTTATAAGTAGCAGTACTTACTATGTACCGCATTAACACTAACGGTAATTACATAACACTAACAGTACTTGGAATATACTAACGGTACTTGACACTTAACAAATAATTCCCAACAATCCTCCCCTAAACAAGAAATGATAACTTGTTGTCTTCTTGTTTCTCTTGTACTGGATGTATTAAAAATACATGTCTTCAGTCTTTCCTTCATCCTTGGATTGAACTTGGTAATTTGTATTTGTATCCAACTGAATGTAGCCAAACACTTCAAATGTAGATCTTCTTCTGATAAGACAATCTTCAAACATTATGAGTATCATCTTTGTCTTCAAACTATGATCTTCTTGTGTCTTCTAAACATTCATTCATCTTTGCAGCATCAGTTATTGTTTTATTGAGTTTAGTCCTTGAACTCTTGATCATAAATCTTTGTCTTGACTTGATGATAACAAAACCTTCTAAGTATTATTTATAAATACTTCTTTGCCTGCAAACTTCATACCTGAAATAAAACAGTTAACAACAAACACCAATCTGTATTGGCTTCATGATTTTTAGCAAATCACCAGCTATCAACAGATTCGATAAATTCTTTACCAGTTAGCCGTACACTCTGGAATAGCCAATACTTTATTCACAAAGAATAAGGTGTAATGAAAACCTTACAATTTTTGGTAAATTGTCAAACATCAACGGATTTTATGAAGTCTTTACCTAGTACCGTTTATCTAGGACTCGCCAACTCTTTGTCTCGAAACAAGGTGAGTTAGAACCATATAGTTTTTAGAAAACTATCAGCTTTCAACGGATTTGATAAGTCTTTACCACAAACCGTTTGCTTATGGACTAACCAGTTCTTATGTGTGTTAGACATGGTGAACTGAGAACCATTTGTAAAGTGTGACTGAAAGTCAAACACTTAAGATTCTTTCTCAGCTTCTTCCTCACCTTTCGAATCCTGGATTTGTTGTTTAACCATTCTGATCAACTCCAAAGCATCAACAGACTCTTCTATAACTTCTATTTGTTGTTCTAACCTCCTTTCCAACAAATTTCTTTTGAAAGGGTAAGTTTTCTCTTGCAGCATATAGTATGTAACATCATCTACATCCAAAATATGCAATCCACATGACCTGTAATATCTCCAGTAACTAGGAACCTGATTCTCTAATTCCTTCAACATTTCTTGATCATAATTGTGTGGCTCATACATAAAGAGAAATTCCCAGTATAATAGTGATACTTCAGTTTTACCTGCACTCCCTTCTTGAACTAACCTTGAAAGATCTTTAATATCTTGTCTGTCAAGAATGTGAAGAATATCCTCCAAAAGTCTGAATACTCTTGTTGTGCCATCAGTTCTCTGAATTCCATGAGCTTCAAGTCCTTGATCTGTAGTGTAAATCCACTTAGCAATGGATGCTCTTTTTCCAAAAATCTTTGTATCAATACATTGATCTTCAAATTTCACAATCTTCAAGTACTTCTTTAAGCTCTCATCATCATCACTATCCTCTGCTGTTGTTTTAGCTTTCTTAGCTTTCTTCTTTAGCTTTGTTGACCTTTTCCTTTTAACACTCTTGGAAATTCCCTCAAGTTCTGTTGAACCCTCTTCCAAGTTTGTATGTACCGTCTCCTCAGTATGTACTCTTGACTGTGTATGTACTGCTTGTACATTTTCAGTCTGAGCAATACCTTGAGTTTCAACTCCTGTATTCATTCTTTGAGCAGTCTCTTCCTCCCTTGAACTTACTTTCTCCTTTCTATTCTTCCTCACATAAGTGGTCTTGATAGGTGGAGATGTATTTGTAGGTTCAACAGTACTTGGCTCAATTCTAGGAGTACTACCAAATTGTCTTTGTTGTTGCAGATGTTTCTTGAATTCTTCAACAGCTTTCTTATCTGCTTCAGATCCAATCTCAACAAAATTCAATTCAGTCCTCTTACTTTGCTCATACAAAGTCTTGATTTCTTCAAAATTCTTCTTGACCAGCTGAATATGAGTAAATCCTTTAACTTTCTTAAGAAAGTTCATCGTCTGATTTCTAATCTGCATAGTAGTTGGAGGCTTAATCTTTTCTTTCCTTCTCTTTTCAGCAAAGAATCTTTGTTGCTCCCTTATCAGATCATCAATCAATTTTAATTTCTCTTCTTCATTATATGCATCTCTCTCTTCAGCTATCAATGAGTCTGCAAGAAGCTCACTTGCATGTATCTCAGCTTGAATCCTGTCATACTCTTGTATGTTCCATTCTTGCTGTATTCTTTTAGCTTCTAGCAAATCTTGCTTTGCTGCAAGTTCTTCCTGCAATTCATTTTCACGAATTTGTGCTTGCATTCAATAAGCAAATTCCTCATCATGGTCTATTTGATTAAATCTGTACATGACTTTGTTTATATCATCATCTGAATCACTTTCATCTTCAGATTCTGATAATAATTGCTTCTTCCCCTTATCCTTTGGATTAATCTTAGGTAGCTTCTTCTTCAGCTTGGTAGCTGTTTCTTCATCAGCTTGCTGTTGAATGACTATACCTTTAGTAGGGTGTGAAGCTTGAACTTTCTTACCTTGAATTTGATCCTTTTTGGCAAGAACTTCTTGTTGTGTCTTTTTCTCTACTTCTGCTTGCTTAGTCTTCTCAACTAAATTCTTCTTTAAATCAAGCAGCAATTAGGCTAAAGTCTCATTTTCTCCAAAAGAAGTTTGACTTTCTAGTGAAGGATGATCACCAGCGGTACTTGCAATCGGCTTAGTTGGCTTAGGAGTACTTGGGTCTTCAACAATGTCAGCAGTACTTGCAGTCGGCTTAGTTGGCTTAGCAGTACTTGGATCTTCAACAATGTTGACTTCACCAGTATTAGACACACTTGTTTCTTCAATCACTTGTGTATCCCCAGATACTCTTTCTTACATAGAAGCTAACATATCAACTTGCACCTCTTCAGTCTTGTCAGATTCATTGCTCATTCTTGATCTAGACAGTACTTGCAAAGTCTGTTTCCTTTGAAACCATAATTGTCCTTGTGGTGATGGAGTTGAGTATACAGGAAACTGAATAGTAATTTCCTCCAACTTCTCATAGAAAGCACACAAATTAGCTTGAAGTGGTGATTGAGTTGATGGTTCTGGCTGAGTTACAAATGTTTCTACAACTTGTAGCTCCTCTGGTTGATTTACCAACTTCTCTTGAACTTGTGGTTCCTCTGGCTGAGTTACCAACATTTCTTGAAATTGTGGTTCCTCTGGAGTAGGTTGTGGCTCTTGCTGTTGAATCTCCATATCTGAAGGTCCATCCACACCAGTCTCTAAACCAGTTCCATCTTTATAAGTCCCCATGACATCTTCATCCAATTCAAAATTGA
The DNA here is from genome assembly GCA_025667525.1 of Glebionis coronaria. Lineage (NCBI taxonomy): Eukaryota > Viridiplantae > Streptophyta > Magnoliopsida > Asterales > Asteraceae > Glebionis > Glebionis coronaria. The sequence continues at coordinate 467,634,391 of CM046879.1, forward strand.
TGTCATTTCCAGAGATCCTTGTCTGATTATCAGAAGAAGGTGGTTGTTCTTCATTATTCCTCCCCTGTTGGTTGCATTCAGTTGCCTTTTCTTGTGGTTCCTGAAGCTTTGATTCTTGATTGCAGATTTCTGAACAGATCTATATTACCTCATCCAAGGTGACACTTCGTTCCTTAACTTGAGTAGACTAGCCTCCAATTAAGCAATTCTCTTGTCTTGAACAAGCTTTTCTTTCTGCAATACCTGTACCTGTTGGGACAAACTTGTACACAAAGCAGTTAAATTTGCAACATCCACCACCTCTAGTGCTTGTGCTTGTGGTGAACCACTAGCAGCAATAGAAGCAGCAGGTGTATGGATCATCTCATCAGTGTTTGGTGGAACACCAATATTGTGAGAAGAAGATTGGGAATCATCTAGGTAATGGGAACTCTGGTGAGAAGGAGTTTGCTGAGAAGCACTAGCATTGCTAGGTTCCTCACCTTCTTGATTGGCAGGTTGGGCTAACATATGAGCAAACAATGGTGTTACTGTTTCTGAAAAGGCATTGCCTTGTTTGGTCAAGAAAGAGAAAGTTCTCTTTGTGAATGAAGGAACATCCCATGTAACAGTGAACTCTAGTAGGTTAGGTATTTGGTCACTAACTAAAGTCTAAATGAATCTAGGATACATTAAAAACTTCTTAGTCCCTTCCAAATTCCTAGTCATACCTTCAAAAATTAATTTTGAAAAATTAAAAACCCTGTTATTTGCTAGACAAATACCAGCAGATGCGAATGCAGTAGGTATTTGATCAAAAGATGTACTTTTTGAACTTAAACAGTGAATAATAGCATGAAAAAGCAATTTCCATTGAGGTGAAAATAAAGCTTTAAAGAAAGTAAGACTTTCCCTACCACCTCCATAGCCCATGGCTGCAAGGCCATCATGAATCTCTGTATTATTAAGCATACTAAGTCCATTTTCGTCATTTAATCTCAAACTTGCTCGTAGCAGTACCTCAGTGACATATATATTTCTATGATTCACCCTAGCCTTAATGCAAGGTTGACCAAAACGAGTACTTAATACAGCAGTATCCCAAAAAATTTCAACAATGGGTATAGAGACAACTGGACTTACAGTGAGTGCGAAGCGAACATGACTTCGAGATAGGAAACCAAGCATCTCATGGAAACCAAGAGAGTTATCATTCATAGTAAGATTCACAACTAAATTATGCTTAGAGATTACTTGTAAAACAGCCATTAGTATTTTTGATGATCGAAAGATTAGAAAGAAGGTTATAGAACCAAGAGATAAAAATAAAAGATTAGGTGAATCAATTGTGTAATTGGGGTAAGTATTTAAGTAAATAACAAACCAAGCACGAAGAAACCGCCAAATTTACAAAAGAGACTCTTAACGGTACAACGGACATGTAGCGGTACATGGAACATAAGCGGTACTTGTTTTTGTGCTAGCGGTACTTGGAGTGACAACGGTACCTCACAAATTTGACCAGTTCATGCTTTCCACTAGACATGTAACCACTTTTATCTTTTTCTATAAACCTGCAATAACATCAAAAACACAAAACATAGACTATACAATAAAAAATTATAAAAATGTGTACAGCTATTACCTCCCCTCAACATATGCAGCATGTTATTGGTTGAGCATATCAATGTGTGTTACCAAGAATTCGAATCTCTTTGCAACAAATGCCTTGGTCAACAAATCAGCCACATTGTTGTCTGTATGAATCTTCAAGACTTGAATAAGCTTTTTGTCATAAGCATCTCTTATAAAGTGATATCTTATTTCAATATGCTTAGTCTTGGAGTGAAATACTGGATTCTTAACAATGCATATAGTACTTTCATTATCAATGTAAATCTTGGTGTTCATGAAGTAAACCCATAGTCTAACAATTGATTCTGAATCCAAAGTACTTGTCCACAGCAATGAGCAGCAGCTACATATTCAGCTTCAGTTGTAGAAGTAGCAACAATGGTTTGCTTCTTACATTGCCATGATATGAGTCTTCTGCCTAGGAATTGACAACCTCCTGTTGTGGATTTCCTATCATGATTTGCTCCAGCATAATCACTATCTGAGTAAGCTTCCAATTCAAAGGTGGAATCTCTAGGATACCATAATCCTAAATTGGGTTGACTTTTAAGATAGTTAAAAATCTTCTTCACAGCATGTAGATGTGACACCTTTGGATGAACTTGGAACCTTGTACAGACACACACAGCAAACATTATATCTGGTCTTGAAGCAGTAAGATACATCAATGAACCAATCATTAACCTATAGAGATGAATGTCAACATCTTCTCCATGTTCATCTTTTGATAAAGGTTTCTTGGCTTCAAAAGGTGTGCTTGTACTCCTTGTATCCATACATGAAAATTTCTTTAAGATTTAGGCAACATATTTATCTTGACTGATAAATATTCCATCTTTCCTTTGTTTGACTTGTAGACCCAAAAAGAAAGTTAGTTCTCCCATAGAACTCATTTGAAATCTTCCTTCCATCAAAGTTTCAAACTCTTCACACCATGTCTTCTTGGTAGAACCAAAAATGATGTCATCAACATAGACTTGAACTAGAATGATGTCTTTGGCATTTTTCTTGATGAACAGATTTTTGTCAATAGTTCCTCTCCTATATCCATGTTCTAGTAGAAAGTTGGATAAAGTAGCATACCAGGCTCTTGGAGCTTGATGCAGACCATAAAGTGCTTTGATAACTTTGTAGACTCTATTGGGGAATTTAGGATCTACAAAACCTAAAGGTTGTGAGACATATACCTCCTCTAAAATAGTACCATATATGATGAAAAGGCCAAAAATAACCTAATGGCTTCTATCCTTGCCACTGGTGCAAAAACCTCATTCATAGTCTATCCCTTCTTCCTGTCTATAGCCTTGAGCAACAAGTCTCGCCTTGTTCCTCACAACAACCCCTCTTTCATCCTTCTTGTTCCTGAAGACCCATCTAGTACCAATTACTCTTTTTCCTGAGGGAAGATCCACAAGAATCCAAACCTTTTATAGCTCAAATTTTGTTAATTCTTCTTGCATGGCATCTACCCAACTTTCTTCATCAAGAGCCTGAGAGATGTTTTTGGGCTCTACTTGAGATAAGAAACAGGCAAACAAACAATGTTGAGTATCTTTATGATTTGTTCTCTGCTATTGTTTGACATAACTCACTAGTGCATGAGTTTCAATATTGGTTTGCAGTTGTCTTCTGGTTTGTACAGCAAATTTTGGATCACCAATAATCTGTGTAATAGGATGGTTGTTGTTGACTTTATGAGTGGGAATAGAACTGACTGGAATTTCTGTTTCCAAATTGTTGAAATAAGTTATTGCACCCTGCTCATCATATGAAGCTTTGGAGAAGATTCCTTCAGCTGGACTGGCATATAAGTCTTTTTTTTTTGGTAAAAGGGTAGCAATGACCCCGGTAAATAGAACCAAAAAAAGCGTTGAAGTACAAGGAATATGGCTGAAATGCCACATTAACCGCAAGCTACAGGCAGCTTGTTAAACAAAATGTTTACGACAGGCCATAAACATTAACTAGTCTAGAATACTGGAAATATATAAACTAGACAAAAACCAAGACGATAACATAAAGTTACGAGGAAAATAATAAAATATCAACATGCGATCAGCCAGTAAGAGTGCTTGCCCCAATATGAGTATTGAGAAGATTCACCGATTCATCAAAGACGACCTCGACTCCCTCCTCCTCCTCATTATCTTCCTCGCTTACTTGAGCCCCTTCGTCAATACCAGGCATGGACAAAGATGAAAATTTATTAGATGTAGAAACACTGCTCATTTGAGCTTTAGCCTTGTTCGGACCATTAAGATTGCTAGACTGCTGTAGCTGACCAGATTTAGTATTCATCTTACTACTATTATCAGCACTCGTACTTGTAGAATCCAAGTGAGTTTTTGGGCGAAAAACAACCGTCTTACCTGCTTGGAAACCCTTGCTCAATGGAACACCTCTCGGAACTTGATTCCCCAAATTACCTTTGTACTTCTTCCTCTTGCTTTGCACTTGTTGGAACCCATCATTATCAACATGAGTTGTCACTTTTTCAACCGTTATAGGTTTAACATTTTTCGGACAAGAATCAACTAAATGACCAAAAATATTACAAGTATGACATCTAGGCGGTTTCCATTCATATTCAACTCGAATTAACTCCTTAGTACAACCCGAGCCTTCAAGATCAGGGACACCAATAGTAACGTTATCTATAAACTCCGAATCAGCATTCATCTCAATAAGACAACGAGCAAAACTACAACGACCCCAAGACTCTTTGCACATATTATCAGTATAATTATCCATCATAATAAGCTTACCAAGAAACGAAGCAATTAAACTAATACCTTCCTCTTCAAATACCTGTAGCGGGACATCATGAAACTTAACCCATACCGGAATACGAGTTAGTTCCTCCTTTAGAAGATTCGTTTTCATAGTCCATTTCTTAAGAAAAATTGGTGAATTACGAACCATCCACGGACCACCTTCCAGAACCGCATTAAGACCCTCACTAGATCCAAATTGAAAAAAGAAGAAACCTTTCTCATTCATCATGATACGCTTAAGACCATGTTTTGCCCAGTTATTCTTAGCAAAATACTCAACCACAGGGAATGCAATCCTTTTACCAAGAAAGTAACCATATAAAGTGTTATGGTAGCGAGCATTTACTGTTTCAACAACCTTCCTAGGAATAGTGATATTAACCCCTTCATAGACATTTTCATTAAACGAAGAAGAGACTACATTAATACCTCCATTAGTAGACGTAACCATATCACCTTCAAATCTGCAAAGTAACATCAGAATTTCTTTAGCACGATCAGGTGAAATCAATTCCCACAACGGATGTTTCTTCATACTTAATTCATGCATAAATTCACTCGCTTCAGCAAACGTGCGGATCGTTACACCAAATAATTTCAAAACCGCATGTAGATTACACAATTGCATACCATTAATGGTAGCAGCCTTAGCTTCAAGGTCTGTTTCCTTAGCCAGTTGTGCAGAGTGCACACTCGAACCACCTGAACTGAGTGAAGAAGTGCTGCTAGTTAAATTCTTATGGCGTTCACACAAAGCTTTATAATAAAGCATAGTCGTCTCCTTAGGTAAAGTAGACCATTTAGGGAATTTGTTTGCCTTCACACCATTTGCAAACACTTCAATGTCACGCACAGTATTCAAAGGAATAGAAAACAAATTAGATATCTCCTCTAACGTTACCTCAAGAGTAGACACCTTACCCGCATCCTTCCAACCTGTAAATAATGACTTATCACTTTCATTACTCGAATCCACCATAGCTTCAACAAATCGATCAAACGAAACACAGCCCTAACCACGATAAATAAACCCTAAACAAAACAGTAACTTGTTTTTTTTTTTTTTTTTTTTTTTTTTTAATCGTAATAACCACAAAGGATTAACAATACTGAAACTATACTGAAAGAGCAAAATAGATCGACTCTTAGTAACCAAACAAACAATAGACGCTAAGCCGACACCAAACTTTAAGGTCAGCCGCCCAATATTAAGACAACCGCAATGATTGCTGTAATTAATTAAGGACAGCCGCACATTCAGAACCTTAAATGGTTAAGGTCAGCAAGAAAGGTCAGCCGCCAAAGTTATTATGACAGGGACAGTGATTTAATGCTGCAACGACCAACACCAATCGGACCCCACCTCAAAACCCCAAATATACGAACTCTTAAAAAACCCTAATAAAAAACAAAGAGTAGATCCAGTACTCAATTACCGACAAACAATAATAGCACAAAAGGACGAAACACCTTACTTTAGTCAAACCAATAGACCAATTAAAAAAGGGTAGATCGAAACCCCATTGTTAATTGATAGCATGATTTAAACGAAAATACAAGTAGAATCGTATGAAAAAATTAAGTCGCCATTTTTGTTTCTAGGGTTTTTTTTTTTTTTTTGATTTAGGATGAAGGCATATAAGTCTTCATTATCCAATGCTTGCAAAATCGCTTCTAGTGAGTCAACAGATTTGGCAGATTTTGAATTAGCAGTACTTGCAGATGAAGTACCGCTAGGTATAGTATGTACTGCTGAGTGTTGTGACTCAAAAGACTCTTCTCCTGAATGCTTATTAGCATATGTAGCATTTTTTTCTTGATCTTGAAGCCTCTAAAGCTCCTGGGAGGCTTGATCATCATTTGATGGCATGGCTCGCTTCTTGAGAGTTGCAGACATGGGAGTAACAGTAGGCATGTTGGGCACATAGATATGAACATCATCATCTAATGAAGAAACATCTTCTTGAGTACCTGCATTAGTTGCACTTGACTCCTCACCTGCATTGTTAGTTTGACAATCCTTTTGCAAAGAGTAGTAATCCATGGAGTTAGTTAGATAATCTAAATCAAACATCCAAGCATAACCTATTCCTGTAACATTGGGTTTATTTTCTAAGAAATTGACATGAGCATTTTCTTCAACTTTCTTAGTTGCCAAATTGTAAACCATATATGCTTTACTTTGCAATGAATATCCTACAAGATATCCTGGATCAGACTTCCCATTAAACTTTCCTAAATAATCAAGAGTATTTAGTATAGACACATGACACCCAAAAGGTTTTAAATGACTTATGTTTGGCTTTACATTAGTCAAGAGTTCATAAGGTGTTTTGTTTTGAGGCTTAGTTACTAGGACTCTATTTAACACATAACATGCAGTATTGATTGCTTCTGCCCAAAAGGTATTTGGCAAAAGTAAATCAGCCAGCATAGTTCTAGCAGCCTCAATTAATGTCCTATTCTTCCTTTCAGCTACTCCATTCTGTTGTGGAGTTCTAGGATTACTAAATTGTCTCTTAATTCCTTTAGACCTACAGAATTCATCAAAATCAGCATTCTTAAATTCTGTTCCATTATCATTCCTAATGATTAATACCTATTTAGTGAACTGCTTTTCAACTAAAATGATAAAATCCTTTAGTAATTCACTTGTTTCACTTTTAAGGGCTCAAAAGAAAACCTAACTGAATCTACTATAATCATCAGTTATGACTAGACAAAGGTCTTATGACTAATGCTTCTGATAGAAACTAGACCAAATAAATCCATATGCTCTATGTTGTTTACCTTTTTGACAAGCAGCACATGTGAAATCATTTTGAAAAGATTTGTTAGGTAGACCTCTAACCAAATTCCTTTTTACCAATCTATTAAGATTCTTGAAATTCACATGACCTAACCTTCTATGCCATAAGTTTGACTCATCTAAAGAATCCTTAGCTAGAAAACATGTAAGACCACCTGTTGGAGTAATAGTATGAAGATTAAAGGTGTACATATTTTCTTGCCTGAGTACTTTAAGCAGTATTTGAGATTCCTTGGGCATCTCAAAGTCTTTGGACAACACCAAGCAGTCTTTGTCTGTGAATAGCACCTTGTTCTTCTTTTCACACATTTGTGATACAGAAAAGAGATTGAACTCATTCAATTCTTTTACAAAGAAAACATCTTCAAATTCCAACTTTCATGTGTTGATTTTCCCTTTGCCGATGATTCTACCTTTGCTACCCCTACTGGACCTCCTCTGAATTCTTCAAATTCAGCAAGAAAATCTTTGTTTCTTGTCACGTGTCTTGAGCATCCACTATCTACAATTCCTTTATCTTTTTATTCATCAATGAGATGCCCCTGCACACAAATAAAACTCATTAGTTTTTAACAGGGACCCAAGCCACATTTGGCTCGGATCTTGTGGGACCTACACATTTAAGAGTTTGTACTAAAGCATTCCCAGTAATGCTACTTTTACTCTTATACTTCATGGTTTCATTTATGTAGTCAAAGTCATAGGGTGAATCTATGTGCTCTGACTTCTTTGACTTAAGTACTGCTTTAGCGGTACTTGCTTTAACACATGGTATATCTCTTTTAGGAACCCACATTTGCACTGGTTTGTTCTTGTCGTTACTTCTAGCTGTTTTAACTTTTTCAAAAACTTTCTTAGAAGTCTTAGAGAACATTGGTTTTGCAGACTTTAAACCAACAGTACTTGAGTTTGGTCTAGCGGTACTTGTAGACCTAGACTTGCCGGTACTTGGTTTACCAGACTTTAAAGATACTAGCCCTTGCTTCATAAGTACTGCCCTAGGAACAAAACTTTTGGTAGGATTATTTTTAACCTGTTTAACTACCTTTGTGTGATTAAACTTAGGTTTGTCATCTTTAGTTTTCTGATTCCTATAAACCTGTGCATTTTTTCCATTACTGTTTTTCATGACCCTTTGTGTAGCCTTTTGTTTCACCATTTTATCTTCATGTAATGTACAATCTTTGATAAAATGACTTAGACTACCACAAACATAACATCCTTTTCTTCTTAAAGAAGATCCAAAAGGTTGTTTTGACTTTACTTTTTCAAAACCTAGCCCACCCCTTTTGACTTTAGTATGTTGTATATTGTTTTCCAATATCTTATTAGGAGTTTTTACCTGCTTGGAAGCAGAACTAGTCTTAGATTCCTCATAAAAAAAGTTGTTCATTAAAGGTGGATAAACAATATTCTTGGTCACAACAGTTGGTTCTTGGGACAGAGTACTAGAGTTAAAGACATTATTAATCTTAGGTTCTTCTAACTCTATACTAGTATCATTACAAGAGGGAACGAAAAATCCTGATAAAGGTGGAGGAACTGCCTTCATTCCTTTAGCATATCTATCATTTTCAGGTGTAGCATCTACCTTACTAGAACTATCAAAGATCCCTTTTGATAAGTCTTTGTTAGTTAAGGTTATCCCAGGTTGATCCTCAATATATCCTAGGCCTGTTTTATCATAATACCCCATTTGTGAGTTAGTCAATTTTCCTAATCCCTTAGAGGATTGTTGCCAATGACTAATCACTTCCCTTTCATTACTAAGACTGGTTTTTAAAGCTTCATTTTCTGAAATTATTTTTAAAAGTTGTCTTTCAAAAGATTTTATTTCCACATCTTTTTCCCTCATTTGAAGAGTCAAAATCCTTATTTTCTCTTCATAGTTTTGTTGAGCTTTTTTGTACAAAACTATATTTTCTTCTAATTTAACAACACCCTGTTTGAAAGCTTTTACTTCTACAGTGCATGTGTTAACCTTTTGATATTGTTCCGCTAGTTCTACTTTTAGGCTATTAAATTTAAGAATACAATCTTTAGAACAAGGATGTAGCTCAGTATCTTCATGTGAGAGAGCCATTAATCCAAGCTCTTCTTCTTCTTCTTCTGCCCAATTCACCACTCCATCTACAGTTCCAATGCTTTAGTTCCTTTAGGACTCCTGCTGTTTCCTTTTGGAAAGCTTTCAGTTATTCTTGGACTGGTTCTATAGCTGTCCTTAGACTTCTGATTGCTAGTCTCAGCTTTATCTTTAGAGCATTCTCTTACAAAGTGTCCATTCCTTCCACAGTTATAGCATTCGAGTTTAGACTTGTCATATCCTAATGGCTCATTAGGATCAACAGTCATTTTTCTTCCAGTCTTCTTGTAGAACCTATTAGATCTTACTGGCACCATAGCAGCTTGCCATTTAAGATCCATCTCTTCAACATCAGCATAATCCATTTGGAACAAGTCATTGAGAGTTAATCTTGGCCTGTTGTCTTGTCCAGCAAAGAATAAGAAGGCATCATTGTCACTAAACAATGGTGAAGACCTTCCATGTGGATTTTGAGAGACTATTAGACTGCTTTCAATACTTTGTGGGTAAGTACTGCTTGTAAGTCCTCCAGCGGTATTTGTGAAGTATGTACCGCTGCTAGATCTACTAGCGATATTTTGAAAGTAAGTACCGTTGTTCCCATCTGACACAAAAGCCAAGTTAGACTTTGAAGTAGTTGTTGTCTTTACTTCAGTGCCTTTCACATCCATCTCATATGCTCTAAGATTGTTGTAGAGATGATCAAACGTAATTGTTTCCAAATCATCTCTTGTGATGAAGTGCATAGCCATTGCTTTCCACTCTGGTGGAACAATTCTTAAGAATTTTAGATTGGCTTCTTCATTAGGAATTACTTGTCCATAAACTGCTAACTGAATAAGCAACTTGCTGAACCTTCCATATCCACCATGTATCCCCTCTATACTGGTAATTGAGAAGTTATCAAATTCTTTCTTAAGAACAATCTTCTTAATTTTCTTAGATTTGTCATTGCCTCCAAATCTAAGTTTTATAGCATCCCACATAGCTTTGGCATCTTTATAATGATGAAAGCTTGGTAGAATGTCTTCAGAAAGAGCCATAGCCAAAGCAGTTCTGGCTATTCTTTCTCTGATCTCTGCTTGTACCTCCTCAGCAGTCACAGCAGGTAGAACATAGCATGTATTGTCTGGCAACCAGTGTAGCTTCTTTGGTGTATTCCCATTCTTGATAACTTACCACACAGTGTGATTTGTGTGATTCAAGTAATGTTCCATCTGCATAGACCATGTCTCATAATTGTCACCTTTGAGAACTGGGAGTTTAACAACAGACAGAGTATGAGAAGGTGTTGGTGTAGAGGTAGCTACAGCATTCACGGCTTGAGCACCTTGTGCTGGTGCAGGATGCACAACTTGTGGTTGTCCCTGTGGCAGAATAGGATCAGGGTTCTGAACATCATCCAAGTGAGAATTATCACCATCTGGTTGAGACATTGAGATTTGGTATGTGTGGAGTGTTTAGGGTCTCGTTCTTCTTTTTCAAAGTTTCTCAACAAGCTCTGATACGACTTGTTGATCCCTTTGGTTGGATCTATATTCTGTTAAGAATTAGTATAATTGTTTGTAATCAAACTAAAACACTTTGAGCACTCTTACTAACACTAAATAAGTTATGCAGAATCTAACTTATAAAGCACAGAAGAACAGAATTACTTTTAACTATTCGATTCTCTTATTAATCGACTTGAATGAGGTACATGAAAGACATTGTACCTATGTTCCTTTTATAGAGTAAGGAACCCTAGAAACCTTAGAATATTCTATAAAGATAACTATATCACAGATGATATATTATCAATATTCTAACTATTTAGGTATATCACATAAGATATACTCTAACTATAACTATGACATATCTTATACAAAGATATATTCGTCCTAATCATCATAGCAGTACTTACTTTATAAGTAGCAGTACTTACTATGTACCGCGTTAACACTAACAGTACTTACATAACACTAACAGTACTTGGAATATACTAACGGTACTTGACACTTAGCAAATAATTTCCAACATTTTATTTTTCTTGTGAATATGGTGATGTGATCTTTGACTTTAGTCTTGAGCATGTTTCCTTGCCTTGACCTTGTGCATTCATCACTTGTGATATTCGCCTCCTCGTGACATCATGTTCCACATACTTATACCTTTATAAATTCTTGAAAGCTTCAGAGTTTGATACAGTGGAATACTTAAATTTTATGCTTTCTTAAATTTGTTGAAGTATTAAGTGCAGAAATTATAAGCATGCGGAGACGACTTCTTCTCGGATACCGCAATGCCACCGCCTTGTTACACTGCATAAGACAGTTTTCAACAAAACATAGATACAGATGAAATAGCTTTGAACATTTCAACCTAATTAGATAGCATTTTACCTCCGGTCGGTGAAGAGAGTTGGAAGATATTAAATATCGTACTTGTGGTAGGTAGTTTCAATTAAGAACCTCCTTTACAAGATTTCGCGGGTAAACCCGTTCTCTTTACTCGACCGTCCAAAGCTGACTACGAACGTATAGAGTGAATCATTTGGATAGAATTACCCGCATGCTTGAAACCGTCAATTCATATACCTAGAACAAGTGAAATTCAATTAAGAACCACACCATCGTTGCTTTCCAGTTGTCACGAGCTTGATTCTGATAGAATCTTGCAAGTTACCTACCAAGTGCTGTTTGAGGTTAACACTAGAAGGATTTCCACTCATCACTGTGAACACTAATGTGTCACTCTGAGTGTTCTGGCAAGATCACTAAGATATTGTGTAGAGGCTTGGAACGTGTTTAAGTTCAATTAAGAATTAAATAGATGTTACTTTCCAGTTATCACAAGTTTGATTCATAAAGAATCTCACAAGTTACCTACCATTTTTGATGTTCGCTCAAGAAGGATTTCCATCTTCATTGTAAATACTTTCGTATTACTCGGATGTTTTGGCAAGATCATGAAGATTTTGTGTAGGACTCTAAATATCTTTCTTACTTTTCACAAAGTGTGAAGAAGCAAGGAAATATGGAAGTGTATCCTAATGAGATTCTTGATGATCTCAAATGGCTCTAGACTCGATCGTGCATTTTAGATTTTTAGTGATCGGAGGCTGGAGAGGAGTGCCACCATTTCCTTATCAATATATTCGGAGTGAATAAATCGATAGATAATGCGTTGTCTTCGTGTGATTAAAACAAATACCTTTTTGAGAGATATTTGAGTTAGTTGGGATGGGGTGTGCATTGCATCACGAGGTCCATGATATCTGTCTTCAATATCGGGCATCATTAAAAATGATCTCAATAGCATATGTAGACCCGGTTTCTGCCTAATTTGTAAGGACGGCTTCTTTCTTTTCACCCTTTACCATTACAATTCTTTTTAATTCTTCAACCCCTTCAATGCTTACCAATACGTTATAACTAGCACCTTGTTGTGATTATTCTATTGCTAACTTAAGTACATGGTCGGCATTTAGCTACGTTCATAATCTTTCTCCATCTTTCCTAAGGACTACTATTTCTAGCTATGGAATGTCATTGGGAAGATTCCTCCGGTTCTAGAAGAATCATTGGACTTTAACCTATCCTACCATCCTTATGTCACCATAATCGTCACCGTCGTGAGTAGAGATGTTTTGGGTAAGTTCATGTCACCATGAAATCCATTTTGATGTACAAATCCATTTTTCTCCCCTTAACATATGCCACGATATTCGAAAACATTTCGCACATGTCGGGATGAGCCATCACATTAAGTAAACCATTATAGATCTCAATATTAAATCACATTTTCTCCCCCATATTAAAAATATTAACCCGACCGATGTTTTTAATATCAGTTGATTTAATGAAACTGTAAGAAAATTTGGGAAGAAAAACTCAAATCCAATAATCTTTATAATTTTCACAAGCTCCCCCTCAAATGAATGAGGGTGTACTTGAAACGTAAATTAAATACCTTTTAAACACAAGTGTAAGGTACTTATCACGTGCAAATATCATAAATGATAATGTATTCACAAGATTGATAATTTACGAGTTTGGACCTGAATGATGAGAACATTTGAAGTTATCTCTTGACACCACGTGTACGAATGATATCGTTGTCTTGACACCAATTTGTGAACTTGCCACTTTCGGCATCGAAGGTTCTGAATGCTTTACAATTGTCCCCTCAATTGTTGACCCGTTTTCTATCGAAAGAGCTGTAGTCGCCGTTTGAGTAGTCGCATCATCGAGTATGTAGATATCAATTGTAAATTGCTATGGTATGTGGATATGATAACTTCATAAAAACAAGATTTCTGTCGTTTTAAAAAATAAATGCACTGATGCGTACATATATTCGTGTTAGATTATGTTATTGCGTAAACACAATCCCTTACATGGTTATAAGAGAAACCATGCCCGAGAAAATTATTTCCCGTTGTTGAGTCAAAGCTTTTCGGTGAAATGCTTGACTTGAATATGAAAAGCGGGTTACTATCTTAAATAATAACAAACCGTATTTGAGCATGTTTTAAAACATTTAAACTTTTGCTCGAACTTTATTTACAACCCCGTGTCATTATTAAACGACATTTATAGGATCGTAAATATTATCGATTTCAGAAGACATGCCCTTTTTGAAAACCAATTACTTTAGTTAAAGATTTTGAATATCTTACGAAACGAGCTCAAGTCCGAGAAGTTGTAAACTTCCCGTTGTTAAGGATAAGTTACCATCGGCGATAAACTTTCCTTTTAACTGAAGAACGAGTCCTAATTCACGAACCAATGATGAACAAACACAAAAACAAAGCAATCATCCCATGGCTATTGATACCAAATGTTAGTTTATCGTAATCCTTGGATTATCTAAGTATATGAATGATTAAAAGAGAGAGAGAGAGAGAAAGATGAAGAACTTAGAGAGAGAAAGAAGAGAGAGGTTGGAGAGAAAAGAGATAATATTAGATCAGATGAATGTGAGAACCAACAACCAACCCCTCCTAACATGCTAGGAGGGGGTTTATATAGCCCACCCTACATGTGGGCTTTGTGGGTTATATTGTTAGACCTATAACTACGAGCCCGTACTACATATATATTGTTGGAGTGACCGAACCTTCCTAAATACGTAAAAACATATTTCTAATAGTTAATCATTTTTTCCACCGTCTAAGGCCACGTTTTTCAAAAACGAGATCACGATATTTGAGCAAAAATCGAATGAGACGTTTAGAGATGCGTGGGGTCGTTTTAAGGAATTTTTAGGCAATGCCCTCATCATGGATTTTCAGAGTTGCACCAAATCGACACTTTTTATAACGGTCTTAATCTTCACGAGCAAGATTTGTTAAATTCCACCGCGGGTGGTACCTTTTTGTGTAAAACTCCGGAAGACGCATTAATGATTATCGAGAATAGGTATAAGATGATTCAACTCCGTAGCACATTGAGTGTTGCCAATGTCGCCAATATTAGTAATTCTAATCGCGACATTAAGAGAGTTGATGCGAAAGTCGATAATTGACGAATGTGTTTACGTCGTTTTTAATTGAGATTCAAAAGAAATACGCTCTCGCTACGGTAAAAGCGGTTGAGGTTTCGTGTACATTTTGTGGTGGATCTCGTAATTATTACGAGTGTGCGGCTACGGATGGAAAAACGTCGAGCGTTAATGCAATAAATGGAAACAACAATTTTAATTAAAATAACACCGATCCATCACAAATGAATTATAGTAATCAAGGCAAACAAAATTCAAATCAAAAATCGAAAAAAATTTCAAGGAAATAATCAAGGAAATCAAGGAAATTGTCAACAAGGGAATTCGTATCAAGGTCAAAAATTGAAGTTTCATAATCGAGGTTTTAACAACAACAACAACAATCAAAACCAGAATTTTAATCATGGGCAAAATTCAAAATTTCAAAACAACAACAACCAAGGGAATTTTTTCAAGCAGGAATCAAAACCAAGGTTTTAATCAAAATCAAAACGTGTCAAATGATTTTCAAAATTACGTAAAATCAAATGAGGCTAACATAAAGAGATTAGAAAACCAAATTGGTGAGATGAAAAATGAAATTTACAACACTTTAAAAGAGAAAAATAAAAAATTGAGCGAAGTCAAAGTGAAATTAAAAACATGTTTGCGGCTATTATGAACAAACCGGTGAGTTCGTCTTCGAGTTCTTTACCTAGTAACACCATAACAAACCCGAAGGAACATGTTAAAGCCACAAAGTCTCATGGAAAAGGTCGTTTGATTTCCCCCACCCTTGATAATTTTAAAGTTGTGTATTCGTCTTTAACCTTGACCTCAAAAACGTCATCATGTTCAAAAGTCGAGGGAATGAAGGTGGTGACAAAAGAAAAGAGTGCAAACCCTCGTGTACCTCAAATTCCATCCACCGTTCAAAAAGAGAGTTTGACTGACCTTACCAAAGTTACCCTTGAATAAACTTATGCTTTGATTCTTCTACAAAAACCTAAAAGGCATATGCCGAAAAAGGAAGAAAATCTGGACCAATTTCTTTTACCTTGTGATTTTCCTAAGATTGAGGGATGCATAGCCCTTGCTGATTTAGGTGCTAGCATCAATCTCATGCCTCTTTCTCTTTGGAAATTGATGAAAATTGACTAATCTTATCTCTACCAACATGACAATCGAGCTAGCCAATTGTACACTCGTACAAAAATGGTTTCCGTCACACTAAAAAAGAGTGATCATAGGCCTACAGTTACACGTGGTTTTTTAGCCTTTGTGACTAAAGGCCCCGCGACCGTAGGTACCATACGGTCACTATCTGATCAAAGTGACGATAACCAGCAAGAAAGTATGACCAATACTCGAAAATGTGTGACGAACTAGGTACAATATTTGGTGTTTTAGTTAATATGTGTGATGGTAAACACTCTACAGTTACACGAGTTTTGTTAAAGAGTGACTATTATTTATAATTTTGTCACATGAATATATAATATGTGTGACATTTACTATGTGATTAGTGTATTTTATGTGACTATATGCATCAAATAGTCACATGAATGGTATGTTTGTGTGACTTTTTATGGTATGTAGTCACACAAATCATGGTAATGGTACTGAGTTAGTCACATACAATTAACCAAAGAGTTACCAATAGTAGAAATAAGTGTGACTGTATGATTTGTCAAGTCAAGCAATTTGTATTTTGTGTGAGTATATGGATCTAATAGTCACATGAATTGTATGTTTGTGTGACTTTTTATCATATGTAGTAACACAAATCATGCTAATGGTACTGAGTTAGTCACATACAGTTAACATAAGAGTGACTAATAGTAGTAATAAGTGTGACCGTATGCTTTGTCAAGTCAAGCAAATTGTATTTTGTGTAACTATATACATCCAATAGTCACATGAATTGTATGTTTGTGTGACTTTTTACGATATGTAGTCACACAAATCATGTTAATGGTAATGAGTTAGTCACATATAATTAACCAAAAAGTTACCAATAGTAGTAATAAATGTGACTGTATGCTTTGTCAAGTTAAGCGAATTGTATTTTGTGTGACTATATGCATCCAATAGTCACATTAATTGAATTTTTGTGTGACTTTTTATGATATGTAGTCACACAAATCATGTTAATGGTACTGAGTTAGTCACATACAATTAACCAAAGAGTTACCAATAGTAGAAATAAGTGTCTGTATGCTTTGTCAAGTCAAGCAAATTGTATTTTGTGTGACTATATGCATCCAATAGTCACATCAATTATATGTTTGTGTGACCTTTTATGACATGTAGTCACACAAATCATGTTAATGGTACTAAGTTAGTCACATACAATTAACCAAAGAGTTATCAATAGTAGTAATAAGTGTGACTATATGCTTTGTCAAGGCTAGCAAATTGTATTTTGTGTGACTATATGCATCCAATAGTCACATGAAGTGTATGTTTGTGTGACCTTTTATGATATGTAGTCACACAAATCATGTTAATGGTAGTGAGTTTGTCACATACAATTAACCAAAGAGTTACCAATAGTAGAAATAAGTGTGAGTGTATGCTTTGTCAAGTCAAGCAAATTGTATTTTGTGTGACTATATGCATCAAATAGTCACATGAATTGTATGTTTGTGTGACTTTTTATGATATGTAGTCACACAAATCATGTTAATGGTAGTGAGTTTGTCACATAAAATTAACCAAAGAGTTACCAATAGTAGTAATAACTATGACTGTATGTTTTGTCAAGTCAAGCAAATTGTATATTGTGTGACTATATGTATCCAATAGTCACATGAATTGTATGTTTGTGTGACTTTTTATGATATGCAGTCATATATTTGAATGTGTATAACAATGTTAATAAGTGTGACTATGTTTCATCTTCAAGTCACATTTCAGAATATAATAAAAACAAAAAACAAAATTCGGTAAATCAAATTTCAATTGCATTAATTTATAAAATTGAATGTACATAAGCAAATCAACAATTGTAATGTCGTATGATTCTCAACTAACATACTTTTCACAAAGAATCACACTTGTAAAGACTTTGAATCACCGTATTGTAAAGTCTTTCGAGCCTTGTTATTCCTAGCTTGTTTCTGTATATGATGAATAGTTGTAAATGTACTGCCTTCTGGAATGTTCATCGAGCGCTTGGATCCTATCTTTGGTAGACTTTCAACAATAGCTTTTATGGTATTTGGTGGTGTTGTTTCCTGTAGGGAAACAAAAGCCGTGTATTAAATATTGAACTAAATATGAAAAGCTATGTATATGTAGATGATAAATCAAGTGTATGTACCTTTTGATCAAAAATAACTTTTTCCTTTGGCCATGCCACAAAGTTACCTTCTACATTCTAAAAAAAATTTAAACCATTATTTCCGTCATCAGGTATGAATGCTGCATCTACTAGGGATTCATCAAGTGAAACTTTGTAGAAACTTTTTGGTAGTAGTTGGTTATGAATCATTACAGTGTCTCCATGCTTATACTTTTATACCGTACCGTTACCAATGATAATTGTCCTCGAGATGTTCTATAGTTTGCACTTAAATGTCTGAAGAAAATATGTTTGCATGCATTAATGAGAAATGAATTAAACAAGTAATTATATGAATAATGATGAAATACTTACATCTGGTAGTGATGGTGGAGACTGATTTACTTTTGATTTATAAGGTGTCGCTTCTTTCGTAATGATTAAATAGGTACGTCTTGTTGTGACAAGGGAGATAGATTTTCTTGTGATCCGGAAGCTTGAGAAATATATTCTTGAGATTGGGAATTTTGAAGTGGAGACTTCTTTTCTAACGATCTAGTCTTATTTTTTGATGTCCTAGTTCTAACAGGTCCCTACATATATACATAACACATTAAATAAGTCATGTATGTACAATTTAAAAACCAAACATGGTTTTTTTATAACTTACCTTGTTCGTAGTTGCAGTTGCAGTGTCCAAATCTTTGTTCATAGTTGCAGTTGCTTTAGACTTTGGAATTATCACACCATTATGAACTCCACCACCATTTATCGACGTCCTTTGCTCTTTATTAGGTATCGTATTTAATTTATTAGTTTCCAGTCGTAATACCTGTGATATATAAGTATGTTAATTGTTATTGGTATTACAGACTGAAAATCATCGTATCAAAATTAGAAAACTAGTCTTACATTTGACTGATTTGGCGTTTACACTTCTATATTAACCCAATGTGCAGACATAACTTTCAACAATTTATTAAGAACTTCCTGTGTTTGTGACATTTGGGTGGTTAATTGAGTGACTATAATCTCTTTATCGTTACGCGCTTTTCTCTCCTTATCAAGTTCAATTTCAAGCATCGGAATCCTTACATCAGTTCCTTGTTTCCTTCTAGGAAGATCAAAGAACTTCCTACACGTAACTCTTCCTCCCACTCCTCTTGCATACCCTCCCTTGTCCTTCCCTAATACATGTGATAATGAATCTGTGACACTAGCAACCGTCAAGGTTCCATCTCTGATCTATTCCTCTACACACAAAAAATGGTCAATAATTTATTATACGAATATAAACATAATATACAAAAATTTGTAATAACACTTACAATCTTAGTGCCCACTTTGATTGTTTCATCATCTGTCTCTTTTACGTCTATTCTGGCCTTTCCGTTAAACCATAATACACCACCGGGGGGGGGGGGGGGTTCTTGATCTGGTTCAATTTCTTATTTTTTTGATCTTCCAAACATCAAATACATACATATGAAAAGTTAAACCAACATAGACAACAGTGTTAGGATATTACACCAATATAACCTTACCATTTGCTCTTTTATATATACATAACCACCATGTCCCATTGTATGATGATAAAGAGACTTGGAACGTGCCAATTTAATTGTAGCTGGTTTCACCTAACAAAAGAGATTATTGGATGAGAAGTTGCTAGTATGTGCTTTTTTTTATACTAATGTCAAAGCTTCTAATATGAATGATGTATGTAACATAGTGTGTTTTTCATATGGAATTTCCAAACAATGCATACATACGGTATTTAGAAATGTAAACAAAAAAGAAATTAACAACCTATAAATTCTTTTGTGGTCGTGTGGTTTACAAAATCAACCTATTGTCCGGCATTGACGATTACTCTATAACTCTTTGGAACTTCATTTGGTTTTGCAGGCGTATCTAGGTTGGGAACTATGTGCTTTGCTGCCATTTTACTTCTAAAATTTCTTAGAAGTTCACTTAGCTTATTCATAACCAGCTTTTTGAAGGACACATCAACTTCAAAGTATTGCTGCACATATTAACACAATGTTAAAGTAAATGCAGGAATAAGATTAATAGTTGGGTAAAAAATTTTGTATGTGTACCGTGGTTTCAGCCCAAAGTTTTTCTCTTGCTTCCTCTTTCACATCTTTCCATGATAGAATCTTCAATCCTATATGCTCCCGAACCATGTCTCCTAAGAAACTGATAAACAATCATCTATTTGGACCTGATATTCTATTCAATGCATCAAAGTTTACATTTATCTTCATGACACCTGCTTTTACCTATTTTGTCCGAAACTTAGATAACCTAGTTATACCCCTCCTATTTACAACCTTCTGTTAACTGATGTCTTCATCCTCATCTGATTGATCACCATAATCCTTTGATTTATAATCTTCTGGATTATGGTGATTTACATCATGATTATTAACCAAAGAATTATCATTTAAAGCATCATCATTAACCATATTCTATTGATCATCGTTACAGTGTTCATGATTATTGACCATAGATCGATGTGTATAAGAACAATAAGTGGAAATGGTATGAAACTAATGAAAAAGTAATTGACTTTTGTATATTTTGTGATTTTGGAGAAAAATCAGGGTTTGAGATGGAGATGGAGTTCGAAAATTATGGAAACTGCATATGCATTAACTTAGCATGGTAATTCAAAATTTTCGTGAAAATTTTGGCTCCAAATACAAAAATTAAACAACCAAATATTTTGAACTCCAATTTGCCTCCAAACTAAACATTCAAACTAGGTAAACTTTTGAAACTGAGAGATTTTGTTAGTCTTTTTATATTTCTAATTATCGTTCCTCGATTCGACTCGAATTGATTTTCAATTTTATCGTAGAGATTAATTTGTTCTTGGTAAAACGTATTTTTGGGTATTTTTAAACTAATTTAAAAAATAATAGTACTATTTTAAACTAATTAAATTTAAAAAGTAATTTAAAACTAGTTGAAAATTTAAAACTTAACTTGAATAAAAAATATAAAACTAATTTAAACTAATTAAAAATATAAAACTTAAAAACTTTTTAAACTAATTTATCGAAAATAAAGTCTTTTAAATAAAAACTATTTTGAAAATAAAACTAAAACTTTTAAAAATTTTAAAAGAAAAGATATTTAAAACTATTTAAATTTAAAAATAAAAGTAAATCTATTTTAAAAGTAAATTAAAACTAATTTAAAATTCAAAGAAAGTAAATAAAATATTTTTTGTCTTTTTATTATTTTTATAAAACTGAATTTAAAACGAAATACTATATAAAAAAAATCTTTCTAATTAATTTAAACTAAGTTTCTATTAATTAATCTATTAAATAAAAACTGCCAGCTTTAAAAGAAACTATATTAAACAAATGGTGCATTAATAAACATGAGTTGAGGTCTGGAACAATTGGTAGAGTCGTTTGCCTGCTATTCGAGAGGTCCAAAGTACGAGTCCCGTGAGGGACAATTTTGTTGCTATTAATTTTTGGACTTAAACTTTTTGGAAATGAGAAAGAAAAACAAACAGACTAAAAGAGTCTGCTATAACGTAATAAGCACAGATAAATTAAGCCAAAACAAGCAGGAATTAAGTAAGCTCAAACCGAATAAGCCAAAAGCTGAACAGGTAAACATTAAACAAGCAACTAAATAAGCTATATAAGCAAAATTAAGCAAGTCTAAGACCTAGATGAACAATAAGCAAATGCAAAGCAAACGAAACCTACGTTATCTCAAAGCAGATTCACACGACTGTGAAACGAACAAACATAGCAAACCAAAACGAATTAAGCAGATAAAACTAAAATTCTAAAATTAATATCAAGCAGGTAATATAAAATAAAAGCTAGAACTAATAACTCAAACTAAATATTAAGCAAGCAGATCTGAAATTTCCTAAACAAAAACAGATAAAGAAAACAACTATTCCAAAACAATAAACAGACTAAAGCAGATAATCAAATAAATAGTACTAAAACAAGAAAATTAAAAAGAAAGGAACCTATTGTCGATTCCGTTGGGACGAAGATCGGCGCTGAGCCGTCTTGAGACCAAACGAACAAAACAAACACCACCGATTATCATCAACGTCATCAACAAAACTTCGTCTCAAATAACTTCTTCGAGCCAAACTGATCCAAACGAACCAACAGTATATTTTCCCCTTTTTTTTTTCTTTTTTTTTTTTTTATTTTTATTTTTATTTTTTATCCGATTTATAAAATGACAAACAGTGATTAAAATAAAACAGTTTAATGATGAATAAAATTAAAAGAAATTCAAACGAGAACAAATTATAAATCAAACTATTTTTCATTAATATAAAAATAATTACAAAATCTGGAAATTGAAATTACAAAACCTATAACTAATTTACTGAAAATTAAATTCTAAATTAAATCTACTCCTACTTAATTTTAAAAAACTGAAAAATAAAGGAAAGAAAAGCTATCCTAACATTACATGATAAGGGGGGTTTTTATAAGGATCCCCCGATCCTTCTAGGCTTTCTTGGAGGCTACGGTGAGCAATCACAACCCTTCAATCTCTTCTCTTCTTCTCTCTCTTTAATCGAACGGTGGATAATCTTACTTCTCACATGGATTGCCAAGGTGGCAATCCTTGTGTTTCTTCTTTGGATGTTGAGGTGTTCCCTCCAATAAAAGGATGCCACGTAGGTAGAGAGAGAGGACCACATGGGTGGATGAAGCGAAAATTGTGGGGATTTAATCCCAATCCGTGTGAATCACACGAATTGGGTAAAACCCCCAATTTTTTACTATATAAATTTTACTGGATTGAATTAGGGTTTGAGGGGAAAGTTGCGTGTGTTTCGGAGGAGATGAAGTGAAAAGTTTATTTTTTCTAGTTTGTAAGTGGGAATGGGGATGTTCGGGTGTGTGGAGGTGCACCGTAGGGTAATTGTGTGAGTGGGGAGTGGGGTTAAAACAATACACGTGTAGGGTAAATGAAGGTGTGAAGTGGGGTAAAGGTTTGACCGAGCTTTGGAGTTTGACAAAATGAGTAATGCCCTTTTGTTTCATTTGCCACAATATACATTCGTATATTTTTCTTCACCACTTGGGCTTTTGGCCCGAACTTTTTAATCCTTCATTTGTTCTATTTATTGATTTTGGGCTTTAAGGTAACTTGGGCCAAAAGTGATATTACCATCCGTTTCATAATAACTTGATACTTGGGCTTTTGAGCCCAAATGCTCCAATGTGGGACCCACTTGGCTTAAAATCTTCGTAAAATTAAATCCACTAGAAATCGAGCTCAAATTTGGCTTTGTTGATCATTTCTTCAAATTGTATCGATTTTGTCGGTTTTGCCGTTTTCTTTCGCAAACTTGGTTCACTTTTGGTCTTTGACTTCATCTTTGTCTCTTTCTTGGACTTATCTTCGACTTTTAACCGTGAAATCCCGTGTTTTCTCTTCTTTTGCTCAATTGTACCTATTTAACACACAAAACACAAAACCACGCGTAATTCCGACATTTATGATAATAAACACATGATTAGGTCTTGTTTTTCCTTGTTTTTAGTGGCAAAAGGATAAGTGTTTTCACACTTATTAAATCCCCTACACTTGACCATTGCAATGACCCCATGCAATGCATAGTTTAAAAGCAAAAAGTTACATCTTTCTCATAATCAACCTACCTCGGCCTTTATTATTATTACTACTACTAATACAATAAAAAGATAAGAACTTAAAAGGAGACAAAAGTTAAAATAATTTATTAACTTGAAAATTATAAGATGGAAGAAACTCGTAAAGAAATCTAAGACTTAGATTAGGGCTTTGGTGTCATGAATATTAATCACCCTCAAGTTTCACGTTCCCCATACCAAGCTCAAAAACGAGATCATTGTTATTACAAGTTAGCACAACTAACACTTACTCATGCGGTTTAATTATTCACTTAGACTCCCTTATTCCTACGGTGTATCTCTTGTATTTTATTTTTGTCTTGAATGATCACTAGGATGCATTTTTGACTTATTTCGATAATTTATTAAGGCCGAAAATAAAGTGGGACGATTTAATCAATAGTTAGCTAAAGGACAAAATCTTTTAAAACGGCTTCTCGAAACCTCATAAAGTTCATATCTTGGCATAACTCGTTTCACGATTTGAGACCTTTCTCGGACCGATATTTAGCTTGTACTTCAAACTTCAAATCTCGAGAGACGATCTTGAAATTATGGTCTTCTCTTCATTTTGGTATACATCTTCATAAGGAGTGAAAGATGCTTCAAACGTTGACCACGACTTCTTCATTTATCCTCTTCTTTATTTAGGATTTTGATATACAACGATCCGCCTCCTTTTCGGACTTGGATCTATTTATCCTCATACCTTGTTAGGGTCTTTTTGGATAGACTTCTCCATGATCTTTAGGGGAGTAATTGCTTCTCGTCGTGTGTCTTGATCCTTCATATTGATTTGGATTAATGATCTTCACATCATCTTAGGATCTTTAGCAAAAAGTGAATCCTCATGCCTTGTTAGGGCCTTTTTGGACTCGGGTATCCTCATGCCTTGTTAGGGCCTTTTTGGATAAGCCAATCTTCGCGTCCCGTTTCAATAAGTTATGCCTTGGCTATGAACTCTAATTAATCCCGAGCAACTTTTAAACGATCTTGTGCTAGAAGCTAAGTAACTTTTTAAATCGTACAACCTTATTTATTGCAAATATAATTATTAACAAGTGATGGGAGAAAAAGTTCATAACTAACTCACATAAGTTAATGAAAGAATACCAAACTTATAATTAACTCTATCATCTCTCGTTCTCCACAATTTAAAATCTCAATGAATGAGACTCGTGGATGCTTAGCCTAATAAACCAATTAAGGTCCATATGGTTAAGGATACTAGCTAGAGTAAACTTGGATAAGTAAACTCGGGTTGAGTCAAAATATTCACGACGGGCCTAATATATCAAAGATATCTAAACTTGTTAAAACCATTTTATTTATTTCATTTTTGACTTTATTCTTGTAATGGAAATTATTATGATGCGATAAAAGGAAAGAAAATAAAATAAAAATACTACTAGGCCAAAATAGATCAAAATTTTGAAAAACGTTGAAAATTTTTAAAATTTTCCGGTAAAAATAGGGTCAAATTCATGGAAAAGGCCACTAAAATTCGATAGAAGGCCCCCCTACACTTGATATAAACATTGTCCTCAATGTTTAAGCATGTGGGCGAATAAACTCCCCTACACTTAGGACATTGAGTACGTTGTTTAAAATCGAGCTAAGGAAGGGACAACTAAAGTGATTTCATTTATTTGTTTTAAGATAGAATCACAATAGCAAAAACTTATCGAAGGAACCGGGTACACGGGTAACACGGGAACACGGGTCTCGTCAAAAGTACCAAAAGTGGATCATCAAAGCACATGTCCCTGCACACAACATCACAACACACAAACAAACAACCTACACGGTTCCCCCCCCCCCACACTTATTGTAGAAAATAGATAGAAAAATAGATAGGTCATCGGGTTGCCTCCCGAGAAGCGCTTGTTTTTGTTAACCGAGTCACGAGCCTGACTCGACCCCGAATTAAATGGTCCATGGGGAAGCCTCGAATGTGATACCGGGATCAAAAATCTTGTCCTCGATCCCGGATGAACATGGTAAATGAGAGGCGGGAGGATAAGTCATAGAAGGGAGAAAAGTCCGCTCAACATACGAGAAGTATGTGAGGTCGTGATCCACGGGAGGTGGGATGGGTAAAGGAGACAAATTGTCATCCTCTAAAGACAATGAATGGTCATAATTTGGCAAAGCCGTAAAGGTATCAATCAAAGAATGGTCAATGTCACCTCCCGGGTCAAAGTAATCATCCTCATGAACGTGAATCTCTTCGATTTCTTCATCATAGATAGGCTCGTCAAACAAAGGTTTGTCGTTCCCCTCATTGAGGATTTTAGAAATTCTCTCGAAAAGATCACGATCAAGTACGAAACCATCATTCATTTGTGGGATTTGTTGATAAGTTAAATCCTCACGAATGTGGTAAACGTAATTCTCATTAGAGGAGTGTTTATTAGGTAACTCCTCGAGAATTGGATGTGTGGTCATGTGAGTTGGTTCGTCATTATTAAAAATAAGACGTTCCAACTCATCAAGTTCGGCCTTGATATTGGAAAAATCGACCTCACTTGTAGGTGGAAGTGGAGGTAAAAGAGCTAGCTCTCGGTCGATATTTTCCTTAATCTCGGGCTCGAAGACGAAATCATCATACTCACCACATATAGAACTCTTATTAGAAGAATCAATTTTCGCTTTTGGATTTGTGAGTATGTGATCATGGACTAGCGGAACGACCGTGTCCGTAAGCTCAGCAAAAGTCGGCACATCACAAACTTCATCAAAGAATTTGTCGAGCCCAAAATCGCTAATCTCACTCGATGTATCAAGATCCTTAGATGCATTTGGGATATTGAGAGAAGGAATTACGATTGCACTAGGACATTGAGCACAAAGATCACTCCAAGAAATAGTAGTCTCATCGTCATCAAAATAGTAAGAACGCACAAGAGGAGGAGTAGAAGCACTAAGAGTAGATACTTGCTCTTGTTGTCTTTCGTCATGCAAACTATTTTTGATTTGTTTTAAGCTTTCGAGAATTTCCTTAATAGAAGGTTGATGAACGACGGAGTTTTGTGGGGGTTCAAAATTTTGAAAACCGGAATTATAGCACGGATGTGGCTCATAATGCATCGGTTGACAATAAGAAGTATCGTGAGGACCCCCACAATGATTGCAACACGGGTATTGAGAAAAACCCGGTGCATGTTGAGGATAGGGATTGTCATAGACGGGAGGAGGGGAGAAATTTGTGTAAGAGGAGAAGTACGAATTTCTAGAATTGCACAATGGACAAAATCCAAATTGTGTATCGTCGATATCGGAACCACACTTCGCACAAGTACACCATGGACAAATTGGAAAACCGAGCCATGGTCTCCCACACCGAACGCAAGACAAATCCATGAAGAATTATCAATAAGAGGGGTTGAGAAAAAGAATTAAACACAATAGAGGATAAAGAAGAATATTTTTGTATTTTTTTGAAAATATATATTCACAAAAAAACAAAAGAAATCGAATAAGAAAAATAACAATAATACGTAATATTTTTGGTGTAATACGTTTAGGAAAACGTATTACTTTTGGATTTTTTTAATTTTTTTTGGTGCAATTCTTAGGAAAGAAATTGCTTTTGTGATTTTTTAATTTTTTTGTATTTTTATGTTCTTGATTTTGTTTTTGTATTTTTGATTTTGTTGCAAAAAAACGTAACGTTCAAAAAGAACGGATCCCAAAATCCAAACGTCTTCACGACAAATCGTCAATCGTACGAGCGAAGCGGCAGCGGCGCCATTTTGAAACTGAGAGATTTTGTTACTCTTTTTATATTTCTAATTATCGTTCCTCGATTCGACTCGAATTGATTTTCAATTTTATCGTAGAGATTAATTTGTTCTTGGTAAAACGTATTTTTGGGTATTTTTAAACTAATTTAAAAAATAATAGTACTATTTTAAACTAATTAAATTTAAAAAGTAATTTAAAACTAGTTGAAAATTTAAAACTTAACTTGAATAAAAAATATAAAACTAATTTAAACTAATTAAAAATATAAAACTTAAAAACTTTTTAAACTAATTTATCGAAAATAAAGTCTTTTAAATAAAAACTATTTTGAAAATAAAACTAAAACTTTTAAAAATTTTAAAAGAAAAGATATTTAAAACTATTTAAATTTAAAAATAAAAGTAAATCTATTTTAAAAGTAAATTAAAACTAATTTAAAATTCAAAGAAAGTAAATAAAATATTTTTTGTCTTTTTATTATTTTTATAAAACTGAATTTAAAACGAAATACTATATAAAAAAAAACTTTCTAATTAATTTAAACTAAGTTTCTATTAATTAATCTATTAAATAAAAACTGCCAGCTTTAAAAGAAACTATATTAAACAAATGGTGCATTAATAAACATGAGTTGAGGTCTAGAACAATTGGTAGAGTCGTTTGCCTGCTATTCGAGAGGTCCAAAGTACGAGTCCCGTGAGGGACAATTTTGTTGCTATTAATTTTTGGACTTAAACTTTTTGGAAATGAGAAAGAAAAACAAACAGACTAAAAGAGTCTGCTATAACGTAATAAGCACAGATAAATTAAGCCAAAACAAGCAGGAATTAAGTAAGCTCAAACCGAATAAGCCAAAAGCTGAACAGGTAAACATTAAACAAGCAACTAAATAAGCTATATAAGCAAAATTAAGCAAGTCTAAGACCTAGATGAACAATAAGCAAATGCAAAGCAAACGAAACCTAGGTTATCTCAAAGCAGATTCACACGACTGTGAAACGAACAAACATAGCAAACCAAAACGAATTAAGCAGATAAAACTAAAATTCTAAAATTAATATCAAGCAGGTAATATAAAATAAAAGCTAGAACTAATAACTCAAACTAAATATTAAGCAAGCAGATCTGAAATTTCCTAAACAAAAACAGATAAAGAAAACAACTATTCCAAAACAATAAACAGACTAAAGCAGATAATCAAATAAATAGTACTAAAACAAGAAAATTAAAAAGAAAGGAACCTATTGTCGATTCCGTTGGGACGAAGATCGGCGCTGAGCCGTCTTGAGACCAAACGAACAAAACAAACACCACCGATTATCATCAACGTCATCAACAAAACTTCGTCTCAAATAACTTCTTCGAGCCAAACTGATCCAAACGAACCAACAGTATATTTCCCCCTTTTTTTTTTTCTTTTTTTTTTTTTTTTTTATTTTTATTTTTTATCCGATTTATAAAATGACAAACAGTGATTAAAATAAAACAGTTTAATGATGAATAAAATTAAAAGAAATTCAAACGAGAACAAATTATAAATCAAACTATTTTTCATTAATATAAAAATAATTACAAAATCTGGAAATTGAAATTACAAAACCTATAACTAATTTACTGAAAATTAAATTCTAAATTAAATCTACTCCTACTTAATTTTAAAAAACTGAAAAATAAAGGAAAGAAAAGCTATCCTAACATTACATGATAAGGGGGGTTTTTATAAGGATCCCCCGATCCTTCTAGGCTTTCTTGGAGGCTACGGTGAGCAATCACAACCCTTCAATCTCTTCTCTTCTTCTCTCTCTTTAATCGAACGGTGGATAATCTTACTTCTCACATGGATTGCCAAGGTGGCAATCCTTGTGTTTCTTCTTTGGATGTTGAGGTGTTCCCTCCAATAAAAGGATGCCACGTAGGTAGAGAGAGAGGACCACATGGGTGGATGAAGCGAAAATTGTGGGGATTTAATCCCAATCCGTGTGAATCACACGAATTGGGTAAAACCCCCAATTTTTTACTATATAAATTTTACTGGATTGAATTAGGGTTTGAGGGGAAAGTTGCGTGTGTTTCGGAGGAGATGAAGTGAAAAGTTTATTTTTTCTAGTTTGTAAGTGGGAATGGGGATGTTCGGGTGTGTGGAGGTGCACCGTAGGGTAATTGTGTGAGTGGGGAGTGGGGTTAAAACAATACACGTGTAGGGTAAATGAAGGTGTGAAGTGGGGTAAAGGTTTGACCGAGCTTTGGAGTTTGACAAAATGAGTAATGCCCTTTTGTTTCATTTGCCACAATATACATTCGTATATTTTTCTTCACCACTTGGGCTTTTGGCCCGAACTTTTTAATCCTTCATTTGTTCTATTTATTGATTTTGGGCTTTAAGGTAACTTGGGCCAAAAGTGATATTACCATCCGTTTCATAATAACTTGATACTTGGGCTTTTGAGCCCAAATGCTCCAATGTGGGACCCACTTGGCTTAAAATCTTCGTAAAATTAAATCCACTAGAAATCGAGCTCAAATTTGGCTTTGTTGATCATTTCTTCAAATTGTATCGATTTTGTCGGGTTTGCCGTTTTCTTTCGCAAACTTGGTTCACTTTTGGTCTTTGACTTCATCTTTGTCTCTTTCTTGGACTTATCTTCGACTTTTAACCGTGAAATCCCGTGTTTTCTCTTCTTTTGCTCAATTGTACCTATTTAACACACAAAACACAAAACCACGCGTAATTCCGACATTTATGATAATAAACACATGATTAGGTCTTGTTTTTCCTTGTTTTTAGTGGCAAAAGGATAAGTGTTTTCACACTTATTAACTTTCCCTTTGAGTTTCTTGATAAAAATAAAGTTTAAACAAATTATATACTATTTTACACATTTTAACATTCAACCAAAAACCTTTAATAGATAACTGATAATTACTTGAGTACAGATATTGAATTGTACATGTACTTAAAATACTTATATTAACTAGTTAACAAACTCATATTGTTGATAATAGATAATTGATAATTGTTTCATAATGCTAGTAATGCATACAAATCTATTAAATTGTTGCAACCTATAGGTTGATAATACAACAGGTGCCTAGCAATAGCAGACCAACAACACAAAAAATGTTCATATTAAATAGGGAGAACTGACATCATCCAACCTTCCTTTTGCCTTTGTTGTTGCTCCCCTCTGTAGCATTCCTTTGTTGTTGCTCCCCTCTCAACAATTTATTTCCAAGTTTTTTTATTGGCTAGGCCAACAACGACATTTGGTCTTGGGGCTTTAGCTTGAGAAGATTGAGCTTTGTGAGTGTGCTTTGATCTGGGAGTGTGCTCTCGTCTTGGAGCATCAACTTGAACAACTAATTCTTCATCACTAGAGTCAAAGAAAGGGCTCATTCTAATCCAATCTATGTTTTCCCATTCCTCATGATATTTGACCATATCATGTGTTTAAAATAATTAATCGATGGTATAAAGGTATACAACTTTATGCATAAACACATAACAACTTAACTATACCTTGTTTGAAATTTTCTTATATCCTTTGGAGTAAGCAGTCGGCTTTGACTTTGAACCTGACACAGCATTAAGTCGAATAAATTAAAAATTCACGTTGTTGTACATTCAACCATAAACTTTAAGTTTAAACAGCTTTACCTTAAGAAATGCTATTCTTCTTAAGTTCTAACTCATAATCCTCATCACTCGTGTCTTTCTCCTCATCACTTGTATCTTCCTCCTCATCACTAGAATCTACCTCGGCATCATTAGTGTCTTCCTCCTCGTCAAATGAATCTGATTCA
Source organism: Glebionis coronaria (assembly GCA_025667525.1). Taxonomy (NCBI): domain Eukaryota; kingdom Viridiplantae; phylum Streptophyta; class Magnoliopsida; order Asterales; family Asteraceae; genus Glebionis; species Glebionis coronaria. The sequence goes on from CM046879.1 coordinate 467,665,634, forward strand.
TCCTCTGCAGTAGTTTTGAATACAATAGAATTTTCAAAACAGGGAGGACGAATAGAGGGAGGACGAACTTTTTTGGAAGAGTTGTGGCATTAGGTACACCTAAAATTTGAGTTTGAAGCAAGGGAGGACGAACTTGAGCGGACGAACTTGTGGCATTAGGTGTTTTAAATAAGGAAGGACGAATAGATGAAGAACTTGTGACATTATGTATGCCTACAATAGGAGTTTGAAACAGTGGAGGACGAAAACAGGGAGTACTTGAAGAACTTCTTGGCAAACTACAAATCAGACTTGTATTGCTAGGGGTGGGCAAAATTTAGCACTTTCAGAAGTAGATGATGAAGTTTCTGATTCAATATGAATTACTTCTGCAAACATGTACATATTAATGTTAGTTATATGTCGATGAAGGGTGTGTTTGGCAGTATGTGTAGCATGGTTGTGGATGCCCTAATAACATTTGGATTTGGTTATGCATATGTTTGTATAGGGGACCATATCTAACTGATTTCAAAAAACCTAAAACAATATCTTTCTAAAATAACCCGAAACTATAACATACCATGGGACCATATCCAGACACATTAACAAAACCCATAACCTAGATTGAAACATAGACCATATAAACACATTAAGAGGGGTTAATCCTATAAATTGAATCACGTTAATTAAATATGACATAGATCCACATACATGAATTAAATGTTAGTGTAAACCCTAATATCATAACAAACTTACACTATTCGTATGAACCCTAATATTTAAATTAAACAATACTAGTTTGTGCATTACCTCTTTCCTGATGCTTCATGTCGTTAATGATTATATATGTTAGCCTCAAAATATTGAGTCAAACAAGAATGTTCGGTCATAGGTTTCGATTGTAATATTTATTAGAACGTTGTAATAGATAGTTAAATAGTCGTGGTTCACGGGCTTGGATTTAAGCTACTTAAAGCCCAAAAGACAAGCCCGATCCAAACAATATAGCCCATTATGGTTACATGTAAGCCCGGCTATATAAAGCCCTTCCTAGCATGTTAGGAAGGGTGGATAATCATTGTGTAACTCTAATCTTCTCTAATCCAATATTCACCAAGTTAATAATCTCCTTCTCTCTACTTTCTCTCACTACTTTCTCTCTCTAGGAATCCATCTCTTTTCATCTTTTTTCTATCATTAATCATTATAATAATATGGGACAACATTTGGTATCAATCGCCACGGGGTAGATTGTGTTTGGTTGTTTGGTTTTAGTTTGATTCGGTTGATTTTTCCATCTAAATCATCCCGAATTAAATTTTTTTTAGTTTTTTTTCGGGCTATAAAACTTGATATAATTCATTTATATCGATTTGGTAGGTATTTGGTTCGGTTTTTGTGCTAAAAATCGCAAGTTTATGAGGTGTTTGGATTGATTTTTGAGTTACGGGTTCGTTAACTGCTTCAAGATCATTCCGAAAAATAATTTCGGATAAGGGTTTATTATTCCGAAAAACAGATTTTCGGATAAGGGTTTTACTATTCCGAAGATTTGAAGAATTCTGAAGAATCCACTTATTCCGAAGAAGTGATTACTCCGAAGAAGTGATTATTCCGAAGAAGGTACGTTTTTCTGAAAATTTCAATTTATCTGAAAAAGTGCATTATTCTGAAGATTTTCATTTCTCTGAAAAAATTCCACAAATTCCGAAGATTCTCATTTCTCTGAAAACTTCACATATTCCAAAGATATCACTTTTTCCGAAAATTCTCATTTCTCTGAAAACATCAATTATTCCGAAGAAGGTCCGTTTCTCTGAAAACAACAATTATTCCGAAGAAGGTCTAATTCTCTGAAAACATCCCATTATTCCGAAGAAGGTTCAATTTTCTGAAAACATTTGTTATTCCGAAAAAACCCAACTTCTCTGAAAATGTAAGTTATTCCGAAAAAACCCAACTTCTCTGAAAATGTCAGTTATTCGGAAAAATCCCAAATTCTCTGAAAAAGTCAGTTATTCCGAAATTATCCAATATTCCGAAAATTGAAGATTTTTACAAATGTGAAAATTTTTAATCGTGTGTTTTTTCGCCTTCGAAATTTTGGTTTCTTGTGAAGACAATTTCTAGGGGATTTTAACATTTTTCATCACCAACAACAATCACAACACATCTATTTAAGATCCATTTTCACTTCATTGATTTCAAGCTTCTAGATATGGATTATACTCAAGAGTATCGTGTCACTAACAACAATATCATGGTGGCGGGTAATAAAGAGAGACCACCAATGCTTGTGTCTGGTCGGCATGCTCAATGGCAATCACGTTTCATACGATACCTTGATACAAGACCAAATGGTGATGCCTTGAGGAAATGTATTACTCATGGACCATATGTATTCAAGAAAATCTCAATTCCTCCAAGACCAGCCACAGATACTACTGATCCAATACCTGCAAGTGAACGTGATGAAACAAGAACCGATCTCACACTTAAAAATTGTGCTTGGCATGATGCGGAGAAGGAAGCCATCTATATGGTTTTAAGTGGGATTGGAGATGATATTTATTCCACGGTTGATGCATGCCCTAGAGCACATGAAATGTGGACTGCTATTGAACGCTTGCAACAAGGAGAATCACTCAACAAATAAGATGTCAAAACAAACTTGTTTTGGAATTTTGGCAAGTTTACTTCAAGGGATGGAGAATCAATTGACTCTTACTACTCCAGGTTTTATAAAATGATGAATGGCATGACAAGAAATAATCTGCAAGTCTCCACCATGCAAGTCAATGTTCAATTTCTTCAACAACTTCAACCCGAGTGGACACGGTTCGTCACTTTAGTGAAACAACAAGAAAAGTTAGACGAGGTCTCATATCATCGACTCTTTGGTATCCTGAAGCAATTTCAGAATGAAGCAAATGAGATTCAAGTTGAATGTGTTGGAAAGACGGCTAATCCACTTGATTTAGTGACTACCACTCAACATGTTCAAGATCATCACTCTTGTGCTCCTAAGCCATACTCTACTACATCATCTTCACCACGATATTCCACATCATCTAAGTCTTCATCATCCACAAGATCACGAGGTAAAGTACCAAGAGCACCATCACCACCATCTGAAACATCATCTGAAGAAGATAGTGATGAAGACCAAGCTCAAAAGAATTGAGAGATGAAACAACAAATTTCTTTCATAATGAAGACTTACAAGAAAATCTACAAACCCACCAACAACAATCTTCGAACATCATCTAACACAAAGAACCAATATGTTGAGAGTCCTCCACGGTATGACACACGTCGACGTGGTGAAAGTCCTTCTAGGTATGATCGACATAATCCAACGCATGTTGAGGGTTCTGCAAGGTATGATCGACAAACTGCCAAGTATGATACTCAGAGGATTGCTGCTTCTACTGGGAATAGGGAAACTATTGGAAGTCAAGTGGTTCAGCAGAGTGTGATTCAATGTTTTAATTGCCAAGGTTATGGGCATATGGCAAAGGAATGCAGGAAGCCGAAAAGGGTTAGAGACTCCAGCTATCACAAGGAAAAGATGCTGCTATGCAGGAAGATGGAAGCAGGGGTTAAATTGTCAGGTGAGGAAGGAGCAATGCTTGATGACACTGATGATGAAGATTCTGATCAAGAACTCGATGCAGATTATTCATACATGGCAAAGGTTGAAGAAGTTCTCAAAGTCACTGAAGATACAATTGTCCTGTAGAAGTGTGATAATCTTTGTATTTCAAGCGGGTTGATGTTTTTCTAGAGAGAGAAGTGAAAGAAAACAATGTTTATTCCTTGTGAAAATAAAACAACCAACACCTCTTTCTAAGGTGGAAAGAGGTTTATATACCCAAGTCCTTAATGGACTTGGGCCTCCGGCCCATGAACATGCTCATGGGTCGGGCTTAACATAAATAATACTTAAACATTACTACGAGCCTATAACTATATTGTTGGAGTGACCGAGACTTTCTTTATACGTAAAACATATTTCCAACAATCTCCCCCAAAGGGAGGTCACTACAAATTTACAAAGTCCTAATCTAGCATGTTAGATCTTGTTCTTGAGCTCGTATTCCACTTTCTCTTTTCTTCTTTACCTTTTTCTTCTTTTTGTGAATATGTGTTGAATAATATCAGGCTTTTGCTTGGAACATGTTCTTTTGGCCTTTCACGTGCAATCTTTATCTTCTTGTGATGTTCGCCTCTTCGCGACTTCATGTCCCACACACCTATCCTTTGTTGAATTCTTGAAAGTTTCAGAGTTGATATAGCGGAAGACTTTTAGGTCATACTTTCTTGAATTTGTAGAAATATTTGATGCAAAAGGAATAGGTATGTGAGGACGACTTTAACTGGTACACCGCAACGCCACCGTCTTTGAATGCAGCAACATAATAAGACACGAATAAAATAGCTTTGACATTTTATTCTAATTCGGTAGCATTTTACCTCCGGTCGGTGAAGACCGTTGGACGATATTAGATATCGTACCTGTGACGGATAGTTTAAATTAAGTAACTTCCTGACAGGATTTCGCGGGTAAACTCGTTCTCTTTATTCGACCGTCCAAAGCTGAATGCGAACATAAAGAGTGAATCATTTGGATTAAAAATCCTTATGATTGAAGCCGTCAATTCATGAAACCTGGAACAAGTGAATTTCAATTAAGATTTTCCCCCATCGTTGCTTTCCAGTTGTCACGAGCTTGATTCAAATAGAATCTTGCTTGTCACCTACCAAGTGTTATTTGATGTTAACACTAGAAGGATTTCCACTCGTCACTGTGAACACTAAAGAGTGTCACTCTGAGTGTTCTGGCAAGATCATACGATAATACGTAGAGGCCTGGAACGAGTTTAAGTTCAATTAAGAATTAAACTACTGTTTCTTTCCAGTTTTCACAAGATTGGTTCTTAAAGAACCGCACGTGTCACCTACCATGAGCTTGTTTGATGTTGGCTCAAGCAGGATTTCCATCTTCATTGTAATACTTGCATATCACTCGGATGTTCTGGCAATATTACAAGAATACTGCGTAGGACTCAAAAAGATCTATTACTTTTTACAGTGTGTGAAGAAGCAAGGAATAAATGGAAAGTGTCCTAATGAGAATTTTGATGATCTCATGGCTCTAGACTCGATAGTGCATTTTGATTTAGTGAGCGATGGCTGGAGAGGATTGCCACCTATTCAATATCAGTCTATTCGGAGTCAATAAACCAATAGATAACGTGTTGAACTCCGTGTGATTAAAACAAATATCTTTTGAGAGATATTTGAGTTAGTTGGGAAGGGTTGTGCATTGCATCACTGGGTCCATGATGTCTATCTTCAATATCGAGAATCATTGAAAAAATGATCTCAATAGCATATGTATTGACCCGATTTCTGCCTAAGGTTGTAAGGAGGGATTCTTTCTTTACACCCTTTATCTTTACAATTCTTTTTCATTCTTCAACCCCTTCAATGCTTACCAATACGTCATAACTAGCACCTTGTTGTGATTGTTCCAGTGCTAACTTAAGTACTTGGTCGGCATTCAGCTACGTTCACAATCTTTCTCCATCTTTCCTAAGGACTACTAATTCCATCTAGGGAATTGTCCTTGGGAAGATTCCATCGGTTCTGATGAATCAATGGACTAATACCTAATCCTACCACCCTTTTGTCACCACATCCGTCGTGAATTAAGTGTGTTTTGGGTAAGTATTGTCACCATGAAAAATCCTTGAAAATCACTTAAAGCACTTGTGATATTATAATCAAAGTTTTTGTGCCTTAGGTGTTTTGTTCATCAAAAACGCTCCCCTTAACATGTGCATTACACATATTAAGTTGGTTTATCTTTTAAGTCTTTTTCATTTCTTAGCCAAATATCATTAAGTCACCTTAATCCCATTTTCTCCCCTTATCCAAAATGTTAATCATCAATATTTTGGATATTAATGGATTAACCGGTCTTTGGGTAATAAAATGAAATTAGATGCTGGCCAAAGAACATATTAATGCTCCCCCTCAAATTAATGAGGGTTAGTTGTAGTGCTCGAGTAAGATATGTTTGAAATATTTAGAATCTCGAGAGAAATTCTTGAAAAATATCATACTTTTACACTACAACATGCCACAAAAGCTGATAAAACATAAATTAACATATTCACATTAATAGACATATGGAGTTGACCTGTTATAAGATGATCCATAATTAAATGGATCGTTCCGTGAACCTATGGTGAGCTCCATATGGTCTTCCACCTACGAATCGTTCCACACTTCGTAGCAGTCGACGCTTCCTTAAGAGTTCCTCGATCTTTTTGATCGCGTACTTAGCTCCCTTCTTGCACTGGCTCGTCTAGGTGTACTTGACTGCTGGAAGCGGTAGGTCGGCATTGAGAACCGTCAGATCATCTCGAACATGCTTGAGCGTACCATCGCTGAATTTGTGCAGTTCGGAGAATCGCATAAACTGCATGACGCCAGTCTCATTCGGATAGAATATCCCTGCTTTCGGTGTCGTGGTCCCCATGTAAGGCTTCTTGTTCTTGTGAAAATTACTGAGCGGAGTTGTATGGGGACGTTGCAAGTTTAGTTGCTTTTGATAGCTCTCCACTCCAAGTTGAAAATCTTCCACCCGGTTTTGAATGACGATTTTTCTTGTATATTGACGAAGGTTGGAGCTCAAGGCAATGACTATCTTAGGTAGCAAATGGTCGACTTTTTCCTGAGCCAATAACAACAGAAGATCTTCGATGTCTTCAAGTTGAAGGTACCGAAGATCACTTTCGTCAATTCGGTATTCTTTCTCATCAGTACGTTTGAACACGATTACATTCAAGTAATCATAAACGAATACAGTGTGAGTGGTTTCTCCTTGTATGCTTTTAATTCTGTGAGCTGAGACAACAGAAGAACCTCTCTTTGGACGATGGAAGTGATTGTAAGCTAACCTTTTCTTTGCAGTCCAGTGAGAGATGCCAAGTGATGCAAAAGTATCATAAAACTTGAGCAGTTTCCTTCTCCATAACGCATCGGGTACTTTATCTTCGATCCATGGTACGTTCTCCAGATTAACAGCCTTGAGCATCATAAGTGATGTGGCATATTTCTTCGCGCCTTTTTCAAGATACTCAAGATCATGAGAAACGAAGTGCTCTATTGGGATCGTTGCAGAACCGGCGATGACTGTGGGTGTAAGAGGTCGTAACACTGGAGTCTGAATTCCCGTAGTCGTTGCTCTCATTGCCTTTGTAAGCTCATTTAAGTGATATTCGGCCTCATTATGGCTGATCCTTAAGGTATCAAAGAAGTCGACATCTGCGGCTGCCATTTTGATAAGATCCGGAGTCATTGTCGGTTTCCCATGATGATACCTTAGAAAGGCCGAGAAATCGATAGGGTTGTTTAGGAATTGAGTAAGCTCCATTTCAGTTGCTGTGGCGAACGGATGCTGTGGTGCTGTATTTGTAAGCCAGATTTTCTCTTGTACCGTGTCATCGATGATAAGAGATTCAGCAAATGTTGGTTCTGGCACATTTAAGTCTTCAACTTCCATATCAGAGATGTGCTAATCTTCAGATGGTGTTGAAGGTTGTTCTTGTGTCACCGGTATATCATCATGAGGTTCGTCTTCTATCATTGACCCTGTAGGTTCTTCTTCATGCGTAGATACAGGAATTTCATCTTCTTGCATATGTTCTACAGATTCATTGTGAGAAGCAGTAGTAGAAACTAGTTCAGTAGATATACCTGTGTTAATATGCTGAGATTCTGGTACAGTAGAGTCCACCGTCTTTTCTGCGGTTTCAGCAACGCTTTCTCCAGCTTCCTCAATACCTTTCTCATTTGCCTTATCACTTTCATTCTTATTTGACTCATCAGCATGCGTACCCGTTTTGTCATTCTTATCACCCTCGTTGGTTCTATTCCCATCGTCATTATCATTATCATCATCCTCATCCTCATCTGTATCCTCGTCCTCATCTTCATCTTCATCCTTATCCTTATACTCTTCTTCCTCATCCTCTTCTTCCTCATCCTCTTCCTCATTTTGATCATTATCACCCTCATTCTCATCACCGTTACCCTCTTTATCTTCCTCCTCGAGCTCTTCTTCATCCTCAGACTCAGAGTCTGCAGGTGTATCTTTAATGATTGCTTTGTTGAGATATTGCAGAACTTTGCGTTTGTATTTCGATTTACTAGTCCTCATATCTTTCAGGCGTGTCTACAATAATTTCATTAGTTGAAAGGTAGATAAGCCAGAACTGAAAAGAGTTGGTAGCTCCTGATCGACGTATGACTTTACTTCTCGTTGAATGATCTTGGTCATCTTCTCATTAATTGACCCAAGAAAGGCAGCATTCTCTTTATCACGAGTTTTCTTCTCTCTAAGAAATGTTTTGTGTTGTTCTTTAAGTTTAAACACGCTGTCAGATATTTTATTAAGTGTAGGCTCATCAGGTTGCGGTTCCTTGAGAGTTTGTGTGTCAGGAGTGGTGAATCTTTCAGTCAATGCAGCTATTTGTTTAGCTTGAGCCTCCAACTGTTGTTGAAGAGACTGAATTAGTGGATCACTGACTGTGAGGAATGGGTTGGAGGTGGATGATACTTGTTGTACTGATGGGTTGTTCAAGGAAAGGTGATGGTGTAGATTTTGTGATGGGGGCGGTAGTTGCTACAGGTTGTTCAGCTGTTGATGACGGTGTAGATTCAGTCGTTGGGGTGGTAGTTGATACTGGTTGTTCAACAGGTACTGGTGTGATTGCTGGTGTTATGACCTCAGTGATGAACGGGGTGGATAGTGGTGGAATGGTAGTTGATGTAACAGAAGTTATAGGAACATCCACCATGTTTTCATTTGTCGATGGATCAGTATTTGTAACCTCGACACCCTCCCCTTCAAAATTAAGATATTTCATAACATCGTCAGAGCAGGAAGTAGAGTTACTTTGAAGTTGAGTTTCTGGTATGAAAGTTGCATGAGCATCGTCGTTTATCACCGTGTGATTTGGTTCCGGTAAGGATGTGTTGATATTGACATCATGATAAAACAAATTTGTATCTGTGTTTTCACTGCTAATACCCTCTTCACTCTGCTCACGACTTTCAAAATGGAAGTTATCAGCATCTTCATAAGCATCTTCATCGTTAGGATCTTAATAAAAGGCCATATCAGCATCAGGATTACCAAATTCCTCTAAGTCTTCAAAATGTCTTGAGCCTGATCCTGTGGATGTTGCAAAAGCCTCATATCTGCTTTGTTGAAGAATAATACGCAGTCGTTTGGCTTCAGAAATGGTTTGTTGAGCTGGTTCATCTGAAGCAACAATTGCTTCTTTACCTTTGGTTTGCTTTGCTTTCTTTGGCCTTCTGAGTGGTACTTCTTCCTGTTCATTCTCAGTATGGATCGTCTCATCTTCATCATCATCTTCATCAACTATTTACCTTTTCCCTGTGCCTTTATCTTTGGAGGAAGCAGTCGATTGTCGCTTTGAAACTCTTTTCTTTCGTTTACCTTTTTGCTTCTCTAAGGGAAGTAAATTTGCTCGTCGAAACTGTGTGTCAATATCGTGGAGCATCTCTTGATATTTATCACTTTCCTTGATTCCTTCATTGATCATTGTGTCAGGTACTAGAGCTGGACGTAATGAATACTTTGTGGATTGAGTATCCGCAATCATTTGTAGGATCACATAGTCATCATCTTTTGTGTGGTGGAAGAAATTCCCGCGAGTATCAATGTTTGGGTCACTCTTCATAACGTGGTTGATGATGAGCTTGGTGAATCTTGGGAATGGAAGATGCACGGATTTCTTCTTGGTTCTAGTAAACTGATAGCAAAATTCTTGCCAGATAAGGAGTGCATAGTCTACTTTAGATGCCATGTAAAGTCCCCAAAATATGTGAGCCTGAGGTGGTCTCATTACGTCGGATCCCCGAGTCTTTCCAGTGAGACATTTGACAATGATGATGATAAGTGCTTTCCAGGGTTGCCCTATGTGTGATGTATTGAACTGGGATAGGTTGTGGATTTCACCTTCATAATTTAGAGCACGAATGACTCGAAACAATTCATCGGTGTTTGGGTTAGCCACAAATTGTTCTCCTTGTGCTAACTTAGGAAAGTTAAACAGTTGCCTAAAGATGCTCAAGTTAAGTACCATTGGCGTTTTGTTTAGTTGGAATGAGATAGTCTTTTTAGAAAGTGTTGCAGTGGTCTAGAATTCGTGCATGTAGACTTCGGGAACAGAGGCAGTAAGTCTGAATGCATCTTTGATAGGTGAGATGTCAAGGATATCCGTGGCGATTTTGAAAGCTGCTAAAGAAGGATCAAAATCCTCTTGCAAACAAGAGTTCTCAGCATATGGTAGCCTGTTGCTGAGTGAAACAAGTTCGAGATCACTTTGCCCCTATTGTTCTTTTGTGATCGACATCTTCCTGCTTAGATGACATAAACACAAATGATATACCCAAACATATATATCTTAAATCCATGTCAAGCTGTATCATTAGCAGTAACACACGACAGGAATTAGTGCATTATATTAATAGAACAACTATAACTTGATCACGACACATGTCTATAGGTGTCACCTATCGTAATTCTAACATGACAATCCTATAACTCATCACAATTTTATAGTATTAACATCATACTATAAGCTATCAAATGTTTGCCAAAACTACTCATCGCAATCTTTCAGATCATCAGAATTATAAATGTATCATAATCCTAAATCTATCGCAATCAGACAATCCATCGTAATCCTACAACCATCGCAAAGTTTAAGCATCACAATCCTATCGCAATCTTACAACCATCGCAATGTGAAACCATCACAATCCTATCGCAATCCTGTCCTATCGCAATCACATAGTCATCGCAATATTGGTGTGTTCCATCGCAATGTTGAAAAAATCATCGCAATAAGTCCCCATCGCAATACCATTACGATGCCATCGCAATGATGCATCGGAATGCACCATCGCAATATGCCATCGCAATGTGCCATCGCAATGACCCATCACAATGAGCCATCGCAATGAGCCATCGGAATGACCCATCGCAATAACCCATCGCAATGAGCCATCGGAATGACTCATCGCAATGACCATGCATCGCAATGTTGTGTCGCAATGTTCATCGCAATCCGAGACTGGGATTTGATCTTAAGTTTGACTTTACGATTCCTTGATTTTGGCACTGTTTTAAGCAAAACTGGGCAAGACCTATGTTCATCTATGCAATCTAAACAAATCCCACTTATCAATTTACATTTTCAACACAAAAATTTTGAAACCCTAATTTGGATAAAATCTTGATTACGGGTTTGTTTGTGATGTTAAGTTAAGATAGAATCATAGTAAACATAGAGTAAAACAATCAGATACCTAGATGGATGGACGGAGTAGCAAGCAAAAATCAAGGATGAGGGATTGTGCAAGGTTTAACAATGGCGGATGTGTTTGTGTGATGTGTGTTTTTGCGATGGACACAAACCGGGAAGGGGGGAGGGGTAAGAAGGTTGACTTTGGTCAACTTGATGCCAAAAATGATATATTTGACCCTCTTTTTGCAAGAATCGCAAAATCAGTCCCCCAGTTAGTATGATTTGATAAGATCATTAGGATTAACCAAATGAATTAACGAAGTACTAACCCGTACAAAAATACGAACACTTACACAAAATGCATAATTACAAACGACCTATTCTTCAAACCATATACCACATAAAGCACACAAATCATATAATGAAGACGAAGATTAGATTATATTTTCTGAAAACCCTTTTTGAAGATCAATGTTAACACCAAAGAATTTAATATTTGCTCCCCCTTAAACACTGACCCATTTTATATTTAAAGAGCTGTAGTCAATGATTTTAAAGAAACAAATATCCATGAAGACATTTTTCGGTTTAGTGATTGTTTGGAACGATTCTTGTGGCAATAAGATTTCTCTTATTTTTACAAAATTAGTGCACTGAAAGGTACAATAATTTGTGTTAGACCAAGTTATAAAGTAAACTTAGTCCCTTACAAGGTTTTAAAGTAAACCTTGCCCGAGAAAATTAATTCCCGTTGTGAGCCAACGTTTTCGTAAGAAATACGTGACTTTAATGCGAAAAGCGGGTTGCAGTCTGAAATAACTACAAGCCATATGGGCATGTTTTAAAATATGTACAACTTTTATATGGGCTCTATTTATGGCGCTGTGTCAATTTTAATCAACATTTCTAAGGCCATAAATATTATCGTACTAAAAGACATGCCCGTTAAAATGAAAAATATTTTTGGATTTTCTTGATTTTATATTTTTTATGGTTTTCTATGTTTTATATTTTTGTATTTGTCTTTTGGTGGTTTAAATATATACGATAATATACAAGATCACGATCAAAGGATACTCGAGAATAGTTTACCACCACTATTCTTCAGATTCTTCTGTCCACTCCTTAAGTGTCGCTGGTGAGAATGATTTCATGCCTAGCTTTTCGATCAAAAACTCGATACGTCCTCGATCTAAGGCCTTTGTGAATATATCTGCCAGCCGATACTCAGTGTTGACGAAGTACAATTCGATCACTCCATTTTTCACTTGCTCTTTGATGAAGTGCTAGCGTATGTCAATGTGCTTCGCCCGGGAATGTTGAACGTAGTTGCAGCACAGAGAAATTGCACTTTTGTTATCATAGTACATCGGGACTTTGTTGAATCCAAGAGCGTAGTCAGTTAATTGTGATCTCATCCAAAGAACTTGAGCACAACAACCGAACATAGCAATGTATTCAGCCTATGTACTTGATATCGCAGCGCTTTTCTTCTTTTTAGATGCCCAACTAACAAGTCTATCTCCAATAAGTTGCACACTGCCAGAAGTGCTACGTCTAGTATCTTGACACCCCGCATAAACCGCATATGCATATGAGATTAGTGCAATAGAGGAATCCTTCGGATACCACAGACCATGATTGTGTGTTCCTTTAAGATACCAAAAGATCCTTTTCACAACATGCAAGTGCTTTTCGGTAGGCCGAGCCTGATACCGGGCACACATGCATATTACAAATTGCAAATCAAGCCTGCTAGCAGTCAGATAGAGAAGGGTGTCGATCATTCCACGGTAAAGTTTAGGATCGATAGCTATCCCTTCCTTATCTTCATCTAACTTGGAGTATCCACTGGGTCACAATTTTCAAAATGATATTTCTTTAATGATTCAAGAGCAAATTTGGATTGATTAATGAAGATGCCTATGGGATTCTGAGAAATTTGTAACCCTAAGAAAAATGAAAATTTTCCCATCATCGACATCTTAAACTGTGTGGACATAATTTTCTCAAAATGGTCAGACAGTCTTTGAGTAGTGGCAACAAAAATTATATCATCAACATAAATTTGTACCAGTATCATGTCGTTGTCCTGCTTGAGAATAAATAATGTTGGGTCCACTTTGCCTTTGGATAAGCCTTTTGAGATGAGATACGACGATAGGAGATCGTACCACGCGCGTGGAGCTTGTTTCAACCCATAAAGAGCCTTCTTGAGCTTGTACACGTGATTAGGATACTCCGAGTTAACGAATCCATTCAGCTGGCTTACGTAGACATCTTCCCTTAGTTCACCATTAAGAAATGCCGTTTTAACATCCATTTGGTAGACGATCATGTTCATGTGAGTAGCATAAGCAAGGAATAGTCTAATTACCTCCAATCGTGCAACAGGAGCAAAGGATTCTTCAAAGTCAATACCCAAAGCTTGTTTGTAACCTCTAGCAACCAATCTAGCTTTGTTCTTCAGCACTCCACCTAACTCATCGAGTTTAACCTTATATACCCACAAAATTGTAAGGATTTCAACGTTGTTGGGTAAAGGAACTAATTCCCACACTTCAAGACGTTGAAATTCATTAAGTTCCTCTTGCATGGCTTCAATCCAAGATGATTTAGTCATGGCTTTTTGCCAGTTTTTTGGTTCAGTATCGGAAAGAAATGCATCAAAATAGCAATATAATGCATGTTCTTGGAGTTGGTGGCGTGTTAAGTCTGGTCGATCGATGTCACCAATAATATTACAGATTGGGTGATCCTTTGTCCATTTGGTGTTGTGAGTTTCAATCTGTGGTGTTCGGGAGTGAACGATTGCAGGAGTTTCCTCTGAGGTAGACGCACCGTTAGGGTTTTCGGGTATTTGTTAACCAAAGAACAGAAGCTCTTGTAAATGATCAATTTCCAAATCGTGATAATAGTGATCCTCTTCAACATCATTAGGAACGAGTAGGGGTGATGATTCAGGTGTAGTTTGTAAATTGGTGGGGGAGGGACATCTGGTTCAAGGGTAACAGTAGATGTCTCAGACTGATTTCCATTATATTGAGCAACAACTTCGGGAAACGGAGCTACTGCTGCAGGTGCTGGAGAATCCTTACTAAGTGGATCAAAGAATTCATCAAACAAAGGTTGAAATAACTCATCCCACTCGGACCTTGTAGGTGGTATAACTGATGGAGAAGTAGGATTGTTGGGAGTTAATCCGGAACTAATCGTACCGGTTCCCATCTCATGTAAAGCGGGTTTAGAGCTGTGTTGCTCAGAAGCCATCGCTGTCAGCTCATCAAAATCGGCATCCAAAGTTTCTACTATCTTGCCAAGACGACGGTTATAAATTCGGTAAGCTTTCTTTGCAGGTGAGAACCAATGAAAATTCCAATATCAGCCTTCGGTTAAAGTTTTCCCAAATTCTCACTATTAGTATTTGGATAACACAGTGCACCAAATACATGAAGAAATGAAATATCGGGTTTTTGTCCATGAAGTAGCTCATATGGAATTTTACCATAGCGTTTACAAATGATGGAGCGGTTTTGGGTATAACATGATGTTGCCACTGCTTCGGCCCATAAGAATAAAGGAGCATTCGCATAAATCAACATAGTTCTAGCAGCTTCCATTAGTGTACGGTTACGTCTTTCCACGACACCGTTTTGTTGTGGAGTGCGAGCAACAGAAGTTTCATGTGAAACACCGACCTCCTCATAATAGTCTCGTAGAGTCTGATTAACGAACTCAGTTCCATTATCAGTGCGAATGCGGCGATCAGTAGCATTAAGACGTACTTGGATCATCTTTAAGAAAGTAATAATATACTTTGGTGCTTGATCCTTAGATGCTAAAATTTTTACCCATGTAAACCTTGAGAAATCATCCACCATGACGAGGATGTATTTTCTACCACTCATACTAGCCGTACGCATTGGCCCGCAAAGATCCATGTGCAAAAGATACAGCGGTTCTTGGTTGGTGTCTTCAGCTTTAGGTTTGTATGATTTCTTGGTGCTTTTCCCCAAAGAACACGCGGAACATAAATGATCCTTGTTGAACTTAACTTTTGGAAGACCACGAACAAGTTCGTTTTTAGCCAAATGGTTTATAGCATCAAGGTTAAGATGAGATAACCGACGATGCCACAACCATGACTTGGTCTTAGATGCTTTGGAAAGAAGTCATACAGGAGAGGCGGCCATCATGTTTTGAATGGACAGTGTGTAGAGATTATCCCCTCGAGAACCTTTTAACAAATCATTTCCTGCAAGATCGCGAATAAAGCAAGTATGTTGTCGAAAAGCCACTTCAAGGATTGAATCGCAAAATTGTCCCACTGAAAATAAATTATGACCATGTCCCTCCACATAATATACCCTTGAAATCGTAACATTCCCAATTTGATATTCACCGTAACCTATGATCTTCGCAATATGGTCGTTGCCGAATTTCACCGTTCCTAGAAACTTGCTGACGAAATTTCTGAGCATCGAGCGGTCTCTAGTCATATGTTTGGAGCACCCCGAGTCCAAATACCAAATAATAATTTGGACAACCTGAAAATATCACCAAGCAAAGACGATGTATCAGAATCTAATTGTTCCTCTGAGTTAGCAGGTACAGATGTAAGTATCTTAGCTTTGCTATCAGAAGAATCTTTAGGCTTCCAAATTTTCTTACTAGTTGTTGGCTTAGATTCTAGTTGTCTAGTATTCTGAGGTACTTTTTGACTGGGGACATTATCACTGGTAGGCACAATAGTGGGGCAGACCTAGTTAAAGGGCGCTTTTTCCATTTCTTAGTGCTAGTGTTCCTATTTAAAGAACGCTGAGACCTAAATTCTGTGGATGTGATCCTAGTTAAAGGGCACGTAGTTCCATTATCAGTGAAGGTCCTACCAGTGGGTTTCCATTGCCAACCAACTTGGGTGAATGTCTTCCCCATTGGAATCCATTCAAGATTCTTCCTAATTGCATACATTTCATTCACGTGATCAACAAGGCATAAATCATGACACTGAGAAAACATGCATTCATTACAATTCCAACATTTCAAATTAGAATTCACATTTTGCTTAGGTTTCCACTCAGGGGGAGAACCTTTTGTCTTAGCTACATGATTCTTTTTATTTAAAACTAAAATAACATTCCTAGGATGAACTTCTAATTTCTTCTTCTCAGTCCTACTTGTGGAAGGCTTGATCCTATCTTTCTTATCTTGAGATCCTTTAGCCTTAGTAGACATAATTACTCTTTTTGAAGCTAATGGAACATTAGTTACAGATTTTGACTTAGCCTTGATGGGTGTATTTAAAACAGGCTTAGCTCCTGGGGTCTTATTGAATGGAGTAATGGCAATGGTGGTTTGTTGTTTAAGTGGTGCAGAACCCGGTTGTACTATGTACTTCAAGTGCTCTAAGAATTGTTGTACCCTCTCAATGAAAGCATGAGCATGGTAATAGTGACTATTCCTAGGTTCAAGTTCACAGAGATCATCTAACTCTTCCCTAGCAAAATTCGCGTACCCAACTGCGTGCTCAATATAGGACTTATATGATAGTGGATTGTTCTTATGGTGCGGGTTCTTAGTGATCACCACCTTGTTGGTTTTTGGAGCACTAGAGGTCGGGGTAGAGACTGTAGCTGGATTATCAACACCTTCTCGTCCTTTGAGTTGAAGTGTCTCCTTTAATTCAGCTATAACCATGTTTTTGTCTATGAGCTGAATATTTAGGTCAGAGATTTCCTCACATTTCTTGTTCAGTTGGTCAATTAATGACTTTTGCTCTGTCGCATTAAAAGCGAGGCGTTCTTCTATTGAACTAGAATTTTATGAGTCACCCTGCTTTACTTGTTCAAGCTCTCCTAGTATAGAAGTAATTCTATTTTCTAGGACATGATTTTTAGTCTCTGCAGCCTCTAGTTCCATTTTTGTTTCTAATAGTTCTCTCTTAAGTCTCGTCCCATCGTCCTCTAATGATTGCATCACCTGAATCATCTTGTCACTTGTCTCAACGTTGTTCTGTTTTTGTAAGAGTTTCATTTTTAGATTGATTTTCAATTTCAAGAGAGATACAATGTTGTTGAAGCTCATTAAAACATTTTGAAAGTGAGTTATAAGAATCTTGAAGCTTTAAAAATTCAGCGTTAGATTCATGACAAGAATGATTATCTACATTAATCACAGGTTCAACACTATTCACAGATATATCATGCACATCATCACATTTATTCACAGCAGATGTAATCTCAAGAGCATATTCATTAGTAATAACTTGCATCACTTCGAGAGACACTATATGTTCTAAGAATCGGTCATATTCGGATAAAATCTTTTCTTTCTCAATTAAATGTTGTTCATAAACATCATCCATTTCATAGAAAACTTTTTGAACTTCACCCATTTCGAAACTTAGATTTCCCGCGAGATAATAAACTCCATTTTTAATATTGTTTACAAACGGAACGATCTCTTTCTCAAACATCGTTTTCATGTGTTCGAAAGCCCATTCTCCAACGGTTTGAGCCGTTGAAGTCGTACATTCCAGGATGACCTTTTTAAACTCGGTAAGGTATCGCTCAATGTCTTCCAAGCTTAGTAATACCGTACTTACCGATGGAAGATTCTTAGGAATTTCCTTAGGTTCGTCCGAATTAACAAGTGTAGGAAGTATACTAAGGCTTTCTCTAGTAGGCATGTAAGCGGGTGTATGGATAAATTCCTTTTGCATATTAAAACGAGTTCTAAGAACTATTTTTGCATATGATGCATTCATTTGTGTATAATCATACTCAGGATATGTACGAAGTCATTTTAACCGATTCTCTTCGTGTAGTGACATGCTCTCAGATTCATTTAAAAACACAATCGGATCTAAGACCAATCCTAACTTGGTTGCATCATAAAGTTGTGGGTTGTGGTTAAATGATTGCTTTGCATACCCCGGGTTAGGTGGTAGGTCTATTAGACGTGATAAAGTGAATTCCTTAAACGATGCGTGAAACAAGTGTACTATATGTGAACCAGAGTATTGTTTTAAAAGCTTAATTTCAGTTTCTTTAATTCTCTCAGACGTCTTAATTTCCGTTTCAATCCTTTTAGACTCAAGAATTTTGAAATCCGTTTGAAGTTGTTGAAAATTATTAACGACTGACTCTTTTTCTTTAAGTTCTTTCGAAAGATTTGCTCTTAAACTCTCAGATTCTAGCAGATTATCCATTTGAACTTTCCTAAACCTATCAAATTCAGGATTGGTTAAGGTAGTGGACACTGGAGTTAATTCTAAGGTTTTAACCTTTTCCTTATGCAAAGCAAGCTCGGCAGATAAAGTCTGATTAACACTGAGGGTTTCACGGACCGCATTATTCATTTGGCTAAGCATAGAGGCCGACACCATAACCAAATCCGGTTGAGCAAACGAATTTGTAGTCGTAGTAGCTCCCGGCGTGGTTCACTCAAAGTCTGGGGACTTGCATTGATATTGATATCATTATTTGTCTCCTCGTTTGAGTTACTAACCACCGAAGGTTGTTCCGAATACTCCGACACTTGCTCAACTTGATAAGGTACAATACTAGTATCCGTGGCAGTATTTGGTACCTCAGAAATTGTATCAGCTCCATACAGTGAAAGATTTGCCATGAGAGCTGCCTTGGCGGTATTGAAATCATCACAGTCAGAGTCGTATGCATCCAGATCATCACATTGATATGTGGCATTGTTTGTGATGGCTGCTGTGAGACCGTCAGTGTCCGCGACTCTCGGATCTGCGAGAAATGCTAACTCTTCTTCATCGAGCTCACGTCCTTGGGCTTGAGCATTCACCAAGTAGATCTTCTCCTGAAACCATGTGCTATCCCTTTTCCTCTTGGGCTGCTTACACTCTCGAGCCATGTGCCCTTCCCCTCTGCAGTTATAACATATAATCATCTTCATTTTGCCAGTGTTATTACCCCTTGTAGCAGTAGTGTTAGATGAGCGTGCACCATCAGTAGATGAGCTTGGTCTCCCCTGAAGTGGTTGCACCATTAATCTGCCATCTTGAATTGTAGCCTGTTGTCGAGAGTTAGAAGAGTTCCTTAACTGATTGTTTGTTGGAGCTGGTCCTCTGTAACCTCGTTTGTTCAATGTTTGAGTGAGATAAACAGACATTTGATCAAGTATATCAGTAGGACTATCCCCTTGTCTAAACTCAGGGACAAGAATCTCATCATCACAATAAAATAATGGTGCTGATTGAGCTACAAGCTGATTTGAGGGAACACTGCCATGTTGTGAGTAATGGGGTTGAGGAGCCTCAAGTTGTTGATAGGTAAGAGCAGGGTTTGTTGGAGGTTGATAAGGTGAATACAATTGTGAAGCATAAGATAACTGATGTGAGTCTCCTTGTGATGATGTTGTTGGTTGCTTGTATTGTTGGTGATAAGATGTAGGCGGTTGTGGCAAGATCGAATACTGTGGGAAGCTTGGTTTTTGATACAATGGTTGATAGGAAGATTGGTGTCCCAAAGCAAACAGAGAGTTGTGATATGACAATGTTGGATGGTTTGCCATTAATGCCAATGGTTCTTGATAAGATCCCTGAGAGATTTGTTTTTGGATCACATGCTTCTCGTGTTGTTGTAAGAAAGCATAGAGTTGATCTAAATTTGACTTGTGCAAATCTCGAATCATCTTAACATCGGTGACATATTGACTCCATTCTTGGGGTAACGTGTTCAAGAACTTTGTGTTTAGTTGAAACTGAGCAATCCTTAGATTATACACGTTCATATCATTCATCAAAGTAGTGAAACGCCAGTAGTAATCGTGAAGAGTCTCCCCTAGAATGTATGTAAACCTATCAAACAAGTCATACAATTGACACTCTCGTTCTTGCTTGGTTAGAGAGGTCCCTTGTAACAAAACAGCTAATCGATCCCAAAGATCCTTTGCCACTGTGTGTTCACTTACCATTCTATAGATATCGGGTGGAAGGGCTTGAAGTATTGTCTGAACGGCCCTTTCATCAACATCGGTTAACTCATGATACAACCTTGTCCGCGTCACATTGTTGACAGTAACTTCTCCCCAATCTAGTGGACCGTTTTCAGTGGATTGAAGCATAAGTCTACCAGTGGGTTTGCCCATGATGTAAGTTTTCATACGACCTTGCCATGCTTCAAATAAATCTTTGATGAGCAACGGTGGGCGAGTATCGGTACCCGAGATGATTGAGATATCGGTAAGCGAAGTCATTGTTGGCATATATGAATTTGAAATTCATTTTATGATCCCTTGAATAAATATTATCAAAAATGATCGAGCAATGAAATAAGGTTATGTGTTTTTGTATTGTTGAATGAAAGATGTTGTTATCTTTTTGTTGTGTATGTTTTTGAAAATTACAAAATTACCAAATTAATGCACAATAGAAAAATCCTCTAAGTTATGCAACTTTTTATCCCAAAAAGCAAATTCTATCGGAATGTGTCAAGTGTCGGAATGTAGATTCTGTCGGAATACCCATTCTATCGGAATGTTTCAAGTATCCGAATGTTGGTTCTGTCGGAATACCCCTTCTATCTGAATGACTCAAGTATCAGAAATGTCCTTCTAGCGGAATGTCCTTCGATCGGAATGTCCTTTTATCTGAATGTAGGATCTGTCGTAATGCAACAAGTATCGGAATGTGATAGTATCGGAATCCTGATCGCAATATGGCTAAAAAGATTTGGACAGAGTAACGTCTCAATAATCCTTAAAAACCGTCGCAATCCACGATCGCAATGAGCGATCGGAATAATCGTCGGAATAAGGTATCTGAATACTGGTGATCGCAAAGTAAAACCCTTGGGTTATTGCGATCGAGCCGTAGTTACCTGTACTTTCCGATGGAATCAATAGCTGTGAATTTCGCAAAGATGAAGCAAGAAAATTCTTAACTTTTGAGCCAAATGATTTGTGTTTTAACCGAAACCAAGATACCCAAATCACTAATACAAGAATGAAAAAGGTATACGACTATGAAGAGCACTAAAAACACAAAAAAATTGAAGCTTTGGTAAAATCAATCAAAAAGCACATGAAATGCTTAAATAAGCATGAACAATACAAAGACCAACCAATATTTCACCCCATAGCTCTTGATACCAATTGTAGAAGTGTGATAATCTTTGATTTCAAGAGGGTTGATGTTTTTCTAGAGAGAGAAACAAGAGAGAGAAGTGAAAGAAAACAATGTTTATTACTTGTGAAAATAAAACAACCAACACCTTTTTCCAAGGTGGAAAGAGGTTTATATACCCAAGTCCTTAATGGACTTGGGCCTCCGGCCCATGAACATGCTCATGGGTCGGGCTTAACATAAATAATACTTAAACATTACTACGAGCCTATAACTATATTGTTGGAATGACCGAGACTTTCTTTATATGTAAAACGTATTTCCAACAGGTCCTATCTTTGACACTGCGCCAATCGATAAGGTACACACTACTGATGAATATAATGTGTTTGGTGATATTCATGAGCATAGTGATCTACCAAATGCCATTAATGACACGTGTATGATATAAACAGTTGATAGCAATACCACACCCGATTCATCAGACATGTGCAATAATGAGTCTGAGGATGATCAACATGTAAATGAGTATGATGAAGAGGAACGTATTGCGCTTGCTAATTTAATTGCCACTTTACAAAAAGATGTCACTGAAAATAAAAAGAGTCAAAAGTAATTAAAGAAGGCAAACGCTACGCTCACTCAAAATTTTGAAGAATGCAAAGCTGCTCTTATCAAACTACTGAGATGACTGAAAGCTATAAAGATGAGCTCCTTTAGAAAACCAAAGAGCTTGAGGGGTACAAGGGTAGTGCGTTAAAAAGTCAAAAGGAAGATTTTGAAAACAAATATAATACAACTCTTGAGTTGTTAGCCAAAGAGAAGCGTCAATATAATGTTTTCTTAATGGATGAACGTCAAAAAACGTACCTTGCTAATACCAAAGTTAATGAACTTGAACAAAAGCTCTCTATGACCACTACCGATTCTGCTAAAATTCTTGAGGTTCAGAAACAAGAGGTAAATGCCTTAAAACAAGACTTCAAAAGTAGATATGATAAAGAAACCGAAAAAGTAACAAAACCAGAAGAACAAGTTGAATTTTTGAAGAAATTTGTTTATAAAACACATGATTCTATTCAAACTGTAAGAATGCTAGCACCTCCATCGATGTTTAAGGGTCAAGCTAGCTTTGTAAGTCTTGAGTACCTTGCCAAAGCTCAAGCTGCGAACCCGTGTCTTTATCTTGATGAGACTGAAAGGACTGATCTTGATTGCATGCCTGTTAGTGCCGATAGTGAAGAGACTGCCCTTTGGGATGATGATAGTCGACCACTTGTCAATAAGGAGTTTGTGAAACCATATAATTATGCTTACATGAATAGTCTTTATGGTCTTTTCAACAAACAAACTCAGAAACCCGTGAGGAAGTGTTTTTAGAATGCAAACAAAAGAGAATTCAATGGAAGAAAGCATTTGCCCCTAATAAATCTAATGTTTACAAATACATTAACTACCTCCCTCTAGATGAATCTAAAAGCAAGAGTAGGAAAACATTAGGTATTCGTAAACACCACATAGATAATGTTAAATCTATTGTTGAAAGAGATTGGGCAAAACGTGAAAATGATGAGTGGCAACTCCCGATTCCTCAAGATATTACCTTGCTTGTGAAAGAACTCTTAATTCCAAATACGCCGTTGATTAAAGAAAATGTTCTTCAGTTTGAGGAGTTCATTCGGACTGAAATGTATGATGATATAAAATATGTTGAATCTCTTGAGAAACACATTGATGATCTTCAAATGGAGAAGTCTGATTTTTCAGATGAATATGATTTACTCTTGCAAGAATGCATTTCTAAAGATGTTATGTGTGCTTATTTTACATTTTGTGTTGATATTGATGAATATTCTGATGTTGCATGCAAATATCTTGATAAGATCAAAGAATGTGAGCGTCTTGAAATTGAGCTTTCGAAACGTAAAGAAAATGTTGATAAAAAGGCTTTTGAGTTACTTCAACACAAAAATGATTTCCTTCAAAAACATTGTCATTCTCTTGAACTTGCTTTGCAAAAAGATGTTGGTAGTTTTCCACATGATAATAACTTGCAAGAAAAACTTTCCAAAACGTTTCGAGAAATGAATCAACAGAATTTGGAAATTAAAGGGTTGAAAGCTCAATTACAAGACAGGGAAAGAGCGATATCAGAGTTGCAGAAACTCGTTGCTAAAATGGGTGGGAAAGTTGTGGAATCTAGCATTAAGAAACATGTTGTTAGACAACCCAATGCCTTTAAAGATAATAGATCCTCTATCTTGGGAA
This sequence comes from Glebionis coronaria, assembly GCA_025667525.1. NCBI lineage: Eukaryota > Viridiplantae > Streptophyta > Magnoliopsida > Asterales > Asteraceae > Glebionis > Glebionis coronaria. The sequence continues at coordinate 467,689,334 of CM046879.1, forward strand.
AACCATCTCCTTTATCAAATTCCTCGTTTGCAAAACCTGTGTTTGCCCCCAAGATAGATGGAAAGGAAAGGTTACCACATAATCAACCCATAAGGAATGTCATAGCACCAAGCGTTAAGCACAATAATGTGATTAAACCAGGGATGTATAGAATGACCACTAAGCCCACAAACAAAGTTACTCAATCGCCTCAGATTTCTAGAAACACTAATATTCGTGTGTCTTCTACTACAGGAATAGTCTCCACTACTAGTGTTAGCCGGCCTCAGATTAAGAGCACTCAAGTGAATGATAAGGTCTGGAAACACATGAATCAAGGGAAGATGAAGGAAGTAGAAGAACACCCTAGGAATTTGAATGTTTTTAAGAATAAAAAGTCTGTTATCGCATGTAATGACGATTTGAATGATGTGAATGATTTGAATGCTATGAATGTGAAATTTGTTTGTGTCAAATGTGGAAAGTGTGCTAATGCTAATCATTCTATGTGTGCTATGAATAAAGTCAAAGGCGTAGATACTAGAACTAAGAAGCAAGTTGTAATGCCTATTAGAGCTAGTAAATCCATACGCAAAGTGAACCATTCTGATGCTACCCCCATTAACAAAAGTAATTCATCAGACTCCATCACTAAGACCTCTAGAAGCAAAATTAAGGAATTATATGAGTCTGCTAGCAAGTCTTGGAAATGGTGGTTTGCTAATCAATGTCCTCCAGGATATAAATGGATGCCGAAAGCTAGGACAGAAAATGTGAAAACGAGTGTTAGTTTGCCTTTAAATGTTTATGAGGACACTAATGATTCTCCTATCACAACTACTGTGGTATCCAATTTAGCAAATGCTGCATCGTGTTCTAACTCTTCTACAGGTGATACAAATAATTCTCTTCATACTGGACTCCGGATGCACGAAGCACATGACGGGGAATCTCAAGCTTCTAATTAACTTCGTGGAGAAGTTCCTGGGTACGGTCCGATTCGGAAATGATCAATTTGCACCGATCCTAGGATATGGAGATTTGGTTCAGGGGCATATCACGATTAAAAGGTATACTACGTCGAAGGGCTCAATCACAATCTTTTCTCGGTTTGTCAATTCTGTGATGCGGATTTGGAGGTTGCTTTCAGAAAGAAGACATGTTTTGTTCGTGATTATGATGGGAATGACTTACTTACCGGTACACGGGGTACTGATCTTTACACAATTTCACTACAAGACACAACTTCATCAAATCCAATTTGCTTCATGCCTAAAGCTTCAACGACTCAGGCATGGTTATGGCATCAACGTCTTTCTCATCTCAACTTTGATACCATCAACCTGCTTTCCAAGAAAGATATTGTGAGAGGCCTTCCAAGTTTGAAATTCATCAAAGATCATCTTTGTTCTTCTTATGAGCTTTGTAAAGCTAAACGAAGTAGTTTCAAGACAAAAACTACACCAAGCTCAAAAGGACGGTTAGATCTTCTCCATATGGATCTGTGTGGTCCCATGCGTGTTCATAGTATCAATGGAAAGAAATATATTCTGGTAATTGTCGATGATTACTCAAGGTACACATGGACTCACTTCTTGAGATCCAAGGATGAAACACCAGAAGTTCTTATCAGGTTCCTTAAACTGATACAACGTGGTCTTCAAGCTCAAGTTAAAGTGGTTCGTACTGACAGAGGTACAAAATTATTGAATTCAAATCTGAGAAATTATTTTGAAGCCGAAGGAATTGAACATGAAACATCTATTGCTCGAACACCCGAACAAAACGGCGTTTTTGAAAGACGAAACCGTAATTTAGTTGAGGCTGCTCGAACATTATTATCCGCTTCAAAACTTCCACTATACTTTTGGGCCGAAGCCGTGTCAACCGCATGCTACACACAAAACCGATCCTTAATTATCCTAAGACACGAAAAGACACCATATCACATAATTCATGATCGAAAACCTTCACTCAAACACCTTCATGTTTTTGGATGTACTTGTTACATTATTCGAGATGGTGAAAATTTGGATAAGATGAAAGAGAAAGGTGATGCATGTATTCTTGTGGGATATGCAACTCAGTCTAAGGGATATAGAGTGTACAACAAGAGAACAAAATTGATAGTCGAGACTATTCACATCCGATTTGATAAATTACAAGAAATGGCATCTGAACAAAACAGTTTAAGTCCCGGTCCACAACGACAAACGACTTCTGCTCACAACCGCACGGAACTCGGAACTCAAGACCACAGCAATGAACCGTCAAGTTCAACGTTGGTTCCAGAAAATGTTCCTAGAGCTGATATGACAGTCGACACGACAATTGAAGAGTTGGAAATGTTATATGGACCAATGTATGATGAATATTTCACGGGGGAGAAACAAGTTGTATCAAAGTCTTCCGCTGTCACTCATGATAAGAATGATGATACCGATCATCGCCACCAACCGGATACAACTTCATCTACTTCAACACGGGTTGCTGCAGATTTACCTCCTCAGAATATCACATCAGCAATCGCTCCTACAACATCCACAACTACTGTCATTGCTCCAGAGAACACAAATCAAGCAGACAATGCATTATCTGACGAAGACGAATTTATCAACCCATTCGGTACACCGGTACACGAAACTGGAGAGTCTTCTACTCGCCATGTTGATCCGTCAAATATGCATACGTTCTATCAACGACATCCTTCAACACATCATTGGACTCGAGATCGTCCTTTGGTTCATGTAATTGGAAACCCTTCACAGCCTGTTCGCACAAGACGACGGCTTAACACCGATGGCGATGTTTGTATGTTCGCACTCGCCGTGAGTTCAGCTGAACCGAAAAACATCAAAGAAGCCATGGTTGATCATGCTTGGATTGAATCGATGACGGATGCACTTCAACAATTTGAAAGACTTAAAGTCTGGGAACTTGTTGATAGACCATACGATGTAATCCCATTAAATCTTCGATGGATCTGGAAAAACAAGATGGATGAAGAGAACACGATCATCAAGAATAAATCTAGGCTAGTGGCTAAACGGTATGGACAGAAAGAGGGTATTGATTTTGAAGAATCATTTGCACCAGTAGCTAGAATGGAAGCGGTCAAGATTTTTCTTGCTTATGCTGCACATAAGGGATTCATTGTCTATCAAATGGACGTAAAGACGACATTACTTAACGGTCCTTTGAAGGAAGAAGTCTATGTCACACAGCCGGAAGGATTCATCAATCCTCATTATCCTGACAAGGTGTATCGTCTTCACAACGCACTTTATGGACTCAAGCAAGCTCCAAGGGCGTGGTACGACGAGCTCTCGAAATTTCTGGTCTCCAAAGGTTTCTCAAAAGGTTCTATTGATCTAACTTTGTTCACTTATAAATATGGGGATGACATTTTGCTTGTGCAGATTTTTGTTGATGACATTATTTTCGGGTCTACAAACCCAAAACTTTCAAAATGGTTTGAAAAAGTTATGCACAACAAATTTGAAATGTCTATGATGGGCGAACTAAAATTTTTTCTAGGAATTCAAGTTCACCAATCCCCAAGTGGTATCTTCATTAACCAAGCTAAGTATTGTCAAGAGATAATCAAAAAGCATGGTATGACCTCATGTGACCTCGTTGGGACACCATTATCAACCACATCCCTAGATGCTAATTTAGAGGGATTACCCATAGATCAAACGAGATATCGTTCCATGATCTGGTCTCTCATGTATTTAACAGCAATCCGACCTGATATTCATCATGCTACATGCTATTGTGCACAATATTAAGCACGAGCCACTAAAAAGTACCTCAAGGAGGTTAAACGGATCTTTCGATACCTTAAGAATACCATTCACATGGGACTCTGGTATCCGAGGGAACCGGTTTCTTTCTAACGGCCTATTCAGATTCTGGTCATGCAGGGTGTCTTGATACACGTAAAAGTACTTCTGGTGGTGCACAATTTCTAGGTCAAGATAAGCTTGTGGGATGGTCTTCCAAGAAGCAGGATTGCACATCATTGTCATCAGCCGAAGCGGAGTATGTGTCTCTATCTACGTGTTGTGCTCAAGTTCTTTGGATGAGAACACAACTCACGGATTATGGCTTCCACTTTGATAAAGTACCTATGTACTGTGACTCAAAGTCCACCATAGCCATCTCCTGCAATCCGGTACAGCATTCCTGTACGAAGCACATTGATGTCAGATATCACTTCATTAAGGAACAAGTTGCAAAGGGTATTGTTGAATTATACTTTGTTGGAACTGATTACCAAATAGCTTACTTGTTTACAAAAGCTCTTTCGAAAGAGAGGTTTGCGTATCTTGTCAGGCAAATTGGTATGAGATGTTTGACTCTAGCAAAACTGGAGATTCTGGCAAAGAAGCCTGCTTGATTCCTCTGTCAAACATCTATCTGTAAATATTAATGAAAAAGCAAAATACAAAATAAAAAAATCTTTGATAATCCAAAAATATTCTTCTCGACATGTCTTTCAGTATCGATAATATGGACGTACCTAGAAATGTCGCTCAATAACGACACGAGTGTGTATATAAATCTCGAATGAAAGTTGTAAATATTTTCCAAAACATGTCATTTCTATCTTTTTAAAGGAAATTGTCTCTTTTGGACAATATTTCCAACAACGGATAGAGCAATCTATCTCGGGTTGAGCTTGCCGCAAAACATTCTACGTTTTGAGCTCAACACAATGGCTTGTAATCACTTTCAGATTGCAACCCGAAACTATATTCACGGGGGAGTGAACAATTTCGTGCTCTTACCCTAAGCAAAAGAAGTTAAATCTTCTTACACTTGAGTGGATTCGTCAAGACATTCAAAGTCTATGAACTCAAGTTTATTCTTTAGAAAAACCTTTTCGCCAAAAAGAATTGATTTTTCAAAAAGCGTTGAAAACAATTTTTCAAGAATTTCTCAATGATATTCAAAATCTTTCAAAAATTGTGTGTTCAACAACTCCTATCCTCAAAATTTTAATGTGGATCACATGCTCGTAATGACAATTCCATTGGATCAATTTTGAGGGGGAGCTTTCCAAATTTCATGCTAAGTTTGACACATTTTTCTCCCGAAGATTTTCAAGACTATTTTTCAAAATATATTTTAATCAAATTTGGTATCTCTAATATCAAACGATTTTATATATTAGAGATAGGGGAGAAAATGTGATTAAAATGTGATCTAAAGACTCAAGCACTCATGGTCTTGATCAAAAACCCATAACATCTTTAATTCACGACGTTATTGGTGTCAAAAGGGTGGTTAGGTTTAAGTCCTATGATCCAACCAGAATCGGAGGGATCTTCCCAGGGATAATCCAATAAATTATTAGAAGTCCTTAGGAATGATGGAGTAGAATGTGAACGAAGCTGAATGCCGACTAAGTACTGATGATAGCACTGGAACAATCACAACACGGTGCTATTAATGATGTCTTGGTAAGCATTAAAGGGGTTGAAGAATGAAAAAGAAATGTAAGGATAAAGGGTCTAAAGAAAGAAGCCCTCCATACAACTTAGGCAGAAACTGGGTCAACTCATCATGAAGACAAACTCATCATGGACCCAGTGATGTGAAGCACAACCCTTTCCTAGCTACTCAGGCTTCTCTCAAAAGAAGTTTGTTTTATTGTCACGGAGATCAACACGACTTCTATTGACTTTCTCACTCCGAGATAGTTGATATTGAATAGGTGGCATCTGCTCCAGCCTCCGAACACTAAAAGTGCACAAATCGAGTCTAGATCCAAGAGATCAATCAAATCTCGTTAGGACACACGGATGAAGATCAAGAGAGTCCTACGCTATATCCTTGTGATATTGCTAGAACACTCAGAGTGATACTACTTAGTATTCACAATGATGAGTGGAAATCCTTCCAGTGTTAACATCAAACAGCACTGCAGTAGGTCATATGCAAGATTCTTTATGAATTGAACATGTGAAAAATTGAAAAGCAACAGTGGTTTGATTCTGAATTGATTCAAACTCGTTTCAGGTTACTACACAAAGATCTTTATGGTGTTGCCAGAACATTCAGAGTGATATTCATTAATGTTCACAGTGACGAATGGAAATCCTTCTAGCGTCAACATCAAACATCGCTATGGTAGGTGACTTGTGAGATTCTTATGAATCAAACTTGTGTCAACTGGAAAGCAACAATGGTAAGATTCTTAATGAATCAAATTTGTTCCAGGAATTTGAATTGACGAATTTAATCAAGCGGATATTTATCCAACTGATTCACTCTTTATGTTCGCAGTCTTGCTTTGAGACGGCCGAGTAATGAGAACGGCTAGTACAGCCGGGAAACCCTGTCAAGGAGATTCTTAAGTGAATCTACCTAATCACAGGTATGGTATTTAATATCGTATAACGGTCTTCACCGACCGGAGGTAAAACGCTACCGATTTAGGACGAATGTCAAAGCCATTTAGTCTGTGTCTATGTTTTGTCTCGAGAAGGTGGCGTCACGGTGTACTCAGCAAAGTCAAATATTCAAAACCACATGTTCATGCCCAAAGACTTATTCAACAATTAATAGTGTGAGCATGTGGATAAAGACACAAGATTGCAAGATGGCAAAGACAAGTCAAGAATGATTTGAAGATCTCAAGATAAAATACTAAGTCGAAAGACAATGACAAAGTCTCAAAGATCACAGCATGAAAGAACAAGACTATTGTTACACGTTCAAGACTCATTTATGACGAAATTCATAAATCTCCATTGGACTCCAAATATCGAAGAGGAATGACCTCACATTGGGGGAGATTGTTAGCCTCAAAATATTGAGTCAAACAAGAATGTTCGGTCATAGGTTTCTATTGTAATATTTATTAGAACGTTGTAATAGATAGTTAAATAGTCGTGGTTCACGGGCTTGGATTTAAGCTACTTAAAGCCCAAAAGACAAGCTCGGTCCAAACAATATAGCCCATTATGGTTACATGTAAGCCTGGCTATATAAAGCCCTTCCTAGCATGTTAGGAAGGGTGGATAATCATTTTGTAACTCTAATCTTCTCTAATCTAATATTCACCTAGTTAATCATCTCCTTCTCTCTACTTTCTCTCACTACTTTCTCTCTCTAGGAATCCATCTCTTTTCATCTTTTTTCTATCATTAATCATCATAATAATATGGGACAACAGTATAGATTGGCGACTATTGTGTATGAGGTTTTATTTTTTTGATCATTTATTGGGTGGTTAATTTAGGGTTTGTTCTTCCTGTGTGCAGTGTGTGATTGTGAAAATGGTGGTGGTTACAAGATGGTTACCAGATATTATGTGTGTTTAATGAAAATGTAAATATTAAATTTACTTAATGATAAAATTATAATTAACATTTAATTTTTAAAAGTTAATAATAAATAAATAATAATTAAACAGAAAAACATATACGTTGTAATTTTTACTAAAAACATTTTTGTCAAAATTAACAAACTTTAAAAAGTTTATAAGTTTAAACATAAAATTAAAATATTAATTTAATTATAGGCATAAATTTATAGTTAAATAACTTAAATATATTAGGTTATAATAATGCTTGACAACCGCGAGATAAATATCTTTTGGTTTTTAAGCAGTATGTGGGATTTAGTTGAGCTTGATATCAATCACCATGAATAATTATCTCAAGCAATTTAATATGAATAAGGTCGATTTTGAATGGTCGGTTTAATAAGGGTAGGATGACGACATTCTACTTTAGTATTGGGTTAGGGTTTATGGTTTAAGGTTGGGTTTAAGGTATAGGGTTGATGGTTTAGGTTTAGGTTTTATGGTGTATGGTTTATGGTTTAGGGTATGAAGTGGTTTATGTTTAGGGTTTATAGCATAGGGTTAATGAAGTGGTTTATGGTTTAATTTAAGTTCATGTTTCGGATTAATTAATGGTTTAATGTTTATGATTTAGGGTTTAGAGTTTAGGGTATATTGCTTTAGGTTTAGGTTGTATGGTTTAGACTTTAGGGGTTATGTTTTAAGGTTTAGGATTTATGGTTTAATTAGCTAGGGTTTGTGGTTAAGGGTTAATTAATGGTTTAATGTTTATTGTTTAAGGTTAAATGGTTTAAGGTTTATGATTTAGTGTGTAAAACCTGCATCTAAATGCCATGAACAGTACACTACGTAAACGTACGAACCAATTAAAACTTTCCTTTTATGTCATGAACACGTGTCACGAATATTAATTCAGAAACTACGTACGTGTTAGTGCACGATAACTTTTAAGTACGTGGTAATACACGATAATTATTAATCATAATAATTATAATCACGAGCATATGATCACGAACATTAGATCACGAACATGTGAACTACGTATTATATATTATTACACGATAAACAAGTATTATGTATAATATATGTCATGAATATTAAAACACGAACCAATACGAACATTTAATAACACAAACGAACATGTAAATCGTTAAACATGAACAAAGCCCGGTAAAGCCCGTTGGGCTTATGTTTGTCGCGGACACAAGAGCAAGAGGGGGCCCAACCCATTGTTTTGGGTAACTTAACAAAAAGGAAAAACATAGGTTTATCATTCTATAGAATTTTTACAAAAATATAAAAACCCTAGCCGCCTTCTTCCTCTCTTGTCGCCGGCTACAAGGAACACCACAAGGGTGTTGGTTGATTTTGATTAGTGAATTCGGGTTACTCATATTCGTGTTATTAGTTCTCATTCAATCACGTATTCGGTAAACATCAAAACCTTAATCTTTTATTATTCTTTTCTTTAATTATGTTCATGATATATTAAAAACATAGTAAAACATGTTAGACATGCTAGATTAATCAAGAAAAAAAGTAATAAGGGATTTTGGTGGGGTTTTTGCTCGGCCGACACACGCAAACCGAGAGCCAAGCTCTCGGCTTGGTTCGAATGACACCAACAGCCGAGACCAAGGTGTCTCGGCGTGGATTTGATTGCTCAGCCGCAAGAAACAAGGACCCGTACCGCGTTGGGGTGGCCTTTTGGTTCGTGTGGGGTCTCGGCAGCAACAGCAGCACCACCGGCAACAGCCAGTGGCTGTTGTGTGTTAGGCAGTGGGAACCGCAGCCAAGGCGGAAGGAACCACCGGCTAACAACCAGTGGGTATATTGCTCGAACAGTGGCACCGGCAAGGCCGTGGCCACTGTTGGGGTTTTTGGTTTGGTCTGGTTCATGGTTCGGTCAAAACTAAAACACGGGCACGGAATTATTTTAATTACAACTATATTTTTACAAGGTTAATTAAATTAATTAAACATGACTATAATTAATTTAATTTAATCAAGACTGAGGTTATATTATTTTAGAAAATAATACATGTTTTTAACCTAAGTATATTATCATTTAATTTAGACTATAGTATTTAATTAATTATTTAAGCATGGACTATAATTAATTAATAAATCATGACTTAGGTTATAATTAATAAATTATTAATACATGATTAACCTAAATATTCTATATGTCTTAATTTAACTAAATCATGCTTTATTTAATTAAATCATATAACCTATAGTTTGTTAAATTATCATAACATTATTAATGAACTATACAAATAATTACATGACTTATGATATTTAACTAGTAAACTTGAGATTATATTATTAGCTTATTTGTCCAGCTTATTTCTAAATATGGAAACTTTCTATTTCAGGAAACTTACTATATTTGAAAACTTTCTATTTTTAGAAACTGATCTATTTTTAGGAACTGATCTATTTTTGGAAACTTCCTATTTTAGGAAACCTGCTATTTTTAGAAAGTAACTTATTATTACAAAACAAGTATAATAATACAAGAATACAAGATAATACTTAATCAGAAATACTTGAAATACATGATTAATATAGTAAAAGAGTAAACAAGACAAGAACATATAAAAACAAGCTAAGAACATGCAGTAACCAGTAACGTACTCAGTAATTAGATAACTTATACATGTCCCTTATTTATGTAGCATTAGTGAGGTCGGAGTAGGACTATTCATCCTTTCGTCTTTCGTCGTTCACTAGACACAAGGTACGGATTTTCTGTCCTTCAGTATGGACATTCTTTCCTTATTAGGATCCCCCGTTTGCAACCAACTGTTTTCCCAAGTATCTTATATCTATAAAGATTCATTCCTACAAAATTAAATAGGTAGTGTTAATGACTCAAGTTTTTACTTTTAAACCTGTACAATAATTATTTTTATGGTTTAGTTTTCACTCTCATCTTTTCATTTTGTTACAAATAATTACATGTAACTCTTTAAATGTGCCTTTTAAATGTGACTTTTAAGTTGATTTTTGAAGATTATAAATAACAAAAGATCACCCTCTTCACCACCACATCGTTTTTGAACGAATCTTCACCACCTCATCAAACAACTATAATCAAAACCCCATATACCACACATACTCGAATCCAAACAGTGAATAATCAAGAAGATCTCAGTTTTGTTTTAAATATTTAAATATTGTAATTATTTAAATATTTTTTAAAATCTTATCTCTTTTTGAACAAAACTCATCATAGATCTCTGAAGCTTTCTTTTTAATCGAAAGTTAAAAGGTATACTAAGAACAATATTGTTACTTTTCCTTAGTTTCGATTAAAAGGAAAACATAAAAAAATACCCTACCTCATACCTTTGTTACAAGATGTTAAAGCATCAACTTAAGATCATTCTTCGGAAGAAGACGACGCATATTCATTTGGTAGTGAGAGTTATCATAACATATATGGTTATGACAGTTCCCTTTATATCTATTGCCTACTACATGATCTCATCAGGTTATGTAAGAGAATGTGCGAATATTTACAAAATCATTAGGGGATCAATTTTTTATGAGACTTTGTATAAGATAGGAGTCGAAAAATACACTTTAAACCAAATCAACAAAATGGATTAGGGATGGAGCCAAAAAGAAGAACACGGTATGTACTGAGCAAAAATAGGTAAAAGGAGGCGGATGATTTGAGATGAGGATTAGGTTTTTTTTATGTATGAGACAAATTAATGCAAACCTATAAAATCAGGTATAATGTTTTGTAGCATGGGCTGGATTTTTTCTATCTTTCTTTTAGATTTTCAGTATCATAATCTTTTAATAAAAGTGGGTTACTTTTTAGTTCAAAGAAATGGGCTACGGTTTTGTTAGGATATATTCTGTTGTCATGTATATTTAGTGACATATACCAACTTTCGTAACCCATATTTTGTTGCCACGTTAATAATATGAATACAAGTTAGCAACTTCAAGATACATCTGAGGCATCACTTGGGTCTCAAAGCCTCGTATGTTTTAGATGTTTGATTACTTATGTTAGATCTAAATTCCTAAGCCATATACATGCATGACCAGTGTCACCTAGTTATGGAGGTACCATAATCATAACACTGGAGGCACCAGTGTTATGACTTCCCCATGGTGGAGTGATTGCTCGTGGCGTCCCTTTTTTGTTTTGGCCTTATATTGATTATCATGTGGGGCATATGGGTGCATCCTAGTTACATGTTTTGCAGGATTTTCATGGTGAATGCGATGTGTGCCTTGCATCCTTCACAAGGAGTTGATCCTTCTTACCTAGACTAATTAATTAGAGGCAACCCCTCTAATTGCATGATGAGTTCTCCCCTCCAAGTATTCATGCACGGTGGAACCTCATGACCTATATGGGCTATTGGCTAATTTTTACAGATTTTCATATAAACACATAAGTCTTTTCATGATATACTTGTATATACGTTCACTAGGCGTTATGCTCAGCCGTTTTCCTTTCAAGTTCCCAAACGACAGGTACTCAAGGGCGCTCGTAGACTATAAGAGTAGGTGCATACAGATTGGAAGCTATCTAGCCTTCATCACTTTATGCATTTTCCATACGTTATGCTACATTATTTCTTTGGACATTGTTTAGTCCTTTTCCATTTCAGTACTTACATTCATGTGTGTTGAGCTTATACTTGGACTACCAATGTTTTTTATGGTATTTCCATTCATGGTCATTTAATATTTTGACATTTACCTTGCATGTTTTGATGACACGCCATAATTAAGCGTGACATTCCATTTACCAAAATAAGGTGTTACAATTATGGTATCAGAGACAGGTTTCAACCTGTAGTCTCTTAAAATATGACATGTGATTAGTAGATAATCACCATGGTCTTCCTAGAAACTGACAGTTGTTTTCATGCATTTATTCATGTATCATTGTTGCAGGAATTTTGACTAAGTGATGGTTGGTACAGGACTGGCCTTATTTAGTCGCATGTGCGGAATCATTTTGTTTTGATGAACCGACCCATAGGCGTTCATCCTCGTCATGTCATTTTGTTTAGGTGAACCGGCCCATAGGCTTTCAACCAAACCCATGTTATTTCATCAGCATGCATTCATATACTGTTTTCATGCATATTTTTTTTCATGTTTATATGCATAATATTTTTTTCATGAATAAATATTATGTTTTAATTAGTTTAATCATGCATTTTATTTTATATTGTCAGATGGTTCTCACACGTGAACAAGAGCAACTCAATGCAATAGTTCAAGCTTCGATGCATGCCATGCTTCCTCAACTGAGGAATGAAATTCGGGCCGAGGTGCAAGCTGCCAATAATCAACACCAACACCAGCATCAGAATAGCTACACTGATTACATGGCTGGAGCGATTCAACAAGCAGCGTCTACGATCCTTCGAGAAGACTGACAGCCCCGATGAGGCTAAGAGTTGGCTAGCTCACATAGAGAAGATCTTTGACACGATGGGATGCGACCCTGTCTTTAAGGCAAGGTTAGCCTGTTACAAGTTTGAAGGGAACATGCTTGGATGGTGGAAGGCAATGAAACTATCGGAGGGAGGCGACAAATGGGTGGTTGGCTTGACTTGGGCACAGTTCAGGGAGTTGGTTATGGGACAATTCTTTCCAAAGGCTGAGCAGGATAAGCTTAAGAGGTAGTATCATGGGATTAGGCAGAGAGTTAGGGAAAACAACAATGAGTTCATGCAGAGGTTTCTTCGTTTGGCTGGATTTCTTGGCACAACAGCAGGGACTGCAGAGGAGCAAGCGTACTACTTTCGTTGGGCTCTTCGTACACCGGTCACCAATAACTTGGTGTGTGCTACCTTTAACATGGTGGCACAAGTATCTGATGCAGCACACAAGTTGGAGATGCTGCAGGAGAGCGATGAGTTTGGAGAGGCAGAAAGACCCGACAAGAGGTATATCTCGTCATTCAGCGATGATCATTTCAATTAAGTACTATCCAAATATTTATCTTTCTCTATACAATTGCATCTTTCAGGCAGAAGACTGGGGACCGGTCCCAAACGACCACTCAGCAATAGAGTCGGCACAAGGGTAACGATCAGACCCAAGACCGTTTTGCTTCGAATAGGCGTGGCGGTAATGACAATTACCGTAACAACGCTAACAACTCCAACAGCAGCAGGTCCCTAACTTACTCATTTTCTCTGTTACATGCTTTGTGATTCTTAATTCTAACACTTCAGTATCTTCTACCAGGAACAATGGCAACGGAAGGGAGCAGGACCGCAAAGGTTCACAGCCTAACCATGCAGCTATAGCTGGTATTATGTCTTACGATTTTTTGCATTGTCCTGTCTGTACCCATAAATCATGTCTCACATATACTTTCCTGATCAGGCTCCCAGCCAGCAAGAGCACCTGTTGGAGGGTATACTCACCCTCTCTGCACTACGTGCAACCGTAGGCACCCAAGGTCATGTCGCCGTGATAGCGATGCTTACTTCAAGTGTTGCCAGCCAGGCCATCGCATGAAGGACTACCATAAGGGTGAGATAAAGGGCACTTTTGGACATGCCGCCTCCAAGCCACCTCCTACTACTGGACGGGTATACATGACCTCGCGTGATCAGACCAACAAGTCAACAGGTACCATTACTGGAATCTTGTATATGTATGGTCAAGCTGCATGCGTATTATTTGACACGGGTGCTACTCATTCGGTCATATCTACTGTTTATGCCAAGAGTGTTAGGATATCCCCTATTCCATTAGAAAATGTCTTAAACATTTCCACGCCCTTAAGAGACTCTGTACCCATAACACATGGGTACAAGGGTCTTCCCCTCGAGTTTGACGACAAAATTCGTCCAGTTGACGCACTTCCATTGGACATGTGCGATTTCGACATGATATTAGGCATGGACTGGCTATCCAAACATCAGGCCACCATTGAATACCATTCATATCGGGTTATCTTTGGTGATGTAAACGCACCAGAGTACATTCACAACGGTTTTATACCCGGAAGGTCTGTACAAATAATTTTAACCTTACAAGCACGTGCATTACTGTCACATGGTTGCGAGGGCTACATAGCTATTGTTCATGATATGGAGGCTGAATCTCCATCTATCCAGAATCAGCCGATCATGTCAGAATTTCCAGACGTGTTTCCAGAAGAACTTCCAGGCATACCACTTGCTCGTGAGGTAGAGTTTAATATTGAGCTCATCCTAGGAGCTGAGCCAATTTCCAAGGCTCCTTATCGCATGGCTCCCATAGAGCTTAAGGAGTTAAAGGAACAACTACATGAACTTTTGGAACGAGGTTTCATCCGACCTAATGCATCTCCATGGGGTGCACCAATTTTATTCGTAAAAAAGAAGGACGGCAGTATGCGTCTCTGCATTGATTATCGGGAGCTTAATAAGATCACCATCAGGAATAGATATCCCTTTGCCACGCATTGATGATCTGTCTGACCAACTCCAAGGGGCCAAACATTTCTCTAAGATTGATCTGAGGTCGGGCTATCATCAGTTACGGGTGAAAGAGCAGGACATCGCCAAGACGACTTTCCGTACACGTTAGGGATACTACGAATTTGTAGTCATGCCATTTGGCTTTACCAATGCTCCAGCAGTTTTCATGGACTTGATGAACCGTATCTTTCATGAGTTTTTGGACAAGTTCGTCATTGTCCTCATTGACGATATTATGAGTTTATCTAAGTCTAAGGAAGAACACGAAGACCGTCTTCGTACAATATTACAGATACTTCGCTTGAAGCAGTTGTATGCCAAGTTCTCCGAATGCGAATTCTGGTTAAGTAAGGTGGCGTTTCCTAGGCCACATAGTATCCGCAGAAGGAATAATCATGGATCTAGCAAAGGTTGAGGCTATTAACAAGTGGTTAAGACCGACATCATCAACTGAAGTTCGGAGTTTTCTAGGCTTAGCTGGTTACTACCGTAGTTTCTAGAGAACTTTTCCCGATTAGCACTGCCATTGACCAAACTGATGCGAAAAGGGGAGAAATTTGTCTGGACTGAAGAAAGAGAGAAGAGCTTTGATGACCTAAAGTAGAGGCTGGTATCTGCACCAATTCTTACTCTCCCATCTGGTACAATTTTAAATCTACAGTTATACTTCAAAGAAAGGACTTGGCTGTGTTCGCATGCAACATGGAAAAGTGATTGCTTACGCATCACGGCAGCTTAAGCCTTATGAGGAAAACTACCCTACACCTGACTTGGAACTTGCAGCAGTCGTGTTTGCACTGAAGATATGGAGGCACTACTTGTATGGCGAATCATGTGATATCTTCATAGATTACAAGAGCCTGAAATACATCTTCACTCAGCGTGAATTGAACATGAGGAAGAGAAGGTGGTTAGATCTGTTGAAGGATTATGACATTAATCTGTAGTATCATCCCGGCAAGACGAATGTAGTGGCAGATGCTCTTAGTAGAAAGTCGGGTATGATCAACGGCATTAAGATAGAGGAAGAGATTATGAGAGACTTTGAGCGACTAGATATTGAGATCATGGTACGTGGACAGTATGGTTACTGGGCTAATCTTATAGTGGAGCCTGATTTACTCTCTAGGATTAAGGAAGCTCAGAAAGATGATGGTGAAATTTAGGCAATCATACAGAATTTAGAGCAGCAGACGGAGTTTCGGTTAGATGATAAAAAAAGCGTCTTAAGGCAGGGCACTAGACTTTGTGTTCCTGATGATCTTACACTCAGGAAAGCGTTATTGGCTGAAGCTCATAGCTCCCCATTCTCCATTCATCCTGGTTCGACCAAGATATGACTATTACTGCTTTTTAGACGGTTTCTCCGGGTATTTTCAAATTCCCATCGATCCCAAAGACCAAGAGAAAAACACATTCACTTGTCCTTATGGAACATTTTCTTACAAACGAATGCCTTTCGGCTTATGCAATGCTCCTGAGACATTCCAAAGGTGTATGATGGCTATCTTCCATGACATGGTTGAAGAAACTATGGAAGTCTTCATGGATGATTTCTCGGTCTATGTTGATTCTTTCTCTCATTGACTTGCCAATTTGGAACGCATGCTTAAGCGGTGTGAAGACACTCGCCTTGTTCTAAATTGGGAAAAATTCTATTTCATGGTGAAAGAAGGCATTGTGCTTGGACATAAAATCTCAAAAGCCGGTCTTGAAGTGGACCGTGCTAAAGTGGATGTCATAGCCAAATTACCTCCACCTTCAACCGTGAAGGGTGTGAGAAGTTTCCTTGGTCATGCGGGCTTCTATCGTCGATTCATTAAAGATTTTTCTAAAATCGCTCGCCCGATGACCTACCTCTTGGAAAAATATACTCCGTCCATCTTTTCCAAAGAGTGTCTTGAATCCTTCAATCTTCTTAAGGATAAGCTAACTAAGGCACAGGTCTTGGTTACCCCTAATTGGGAGCTACCTTTTGAATTGATGTGTGATGCTAGCGACTTTGCTATTGGAGCGGTTTTGGGCCAACGAGTGAACAAACACTTCCAACCAATCCATTACGCTAGCAAGACAATGACGGGGTCTCAATTGCATTATACCACTACCGTAAAAGAGCTTTTAGCTGTAGTGTATGCTTTTGAGAAGTTCCGCCCCTATCTTGTCCTTTCCACAACAATTGTCTATACCGACCATTCCGCGTTGAAGTACTTGTTAACTAAGCAAGATTCTAAGCCAAGACTTCTTCGTTGGGTTTTGCTCCTTCAAGAATTCAACATTGAAATTCGTGACAAGAAGGGAGCCGAAAACCTAGCCGCGGATCATCTAAGTAGACTTGAGGATCCTTATCAAGGGGATCATCCGAACCAAGAGATCAGTGACTCTTTTCCTCTTGAGACCTTAATGTCTATAAATTCCAATCTTGATGAAACCCCGTGGTTTGCGGATATTACAAACTACTTAACGGGTGGAATTCTGAAGGAAGGGTTAACGTCCCAACAAAAGAAAAGTTCTTTAAATACATTGAACATTATTTTTGGGACGACCCTTACCTTTTCAAACAATGTGCTGATCTGATTATTCGTCGATGTGTTGATGGGCCGGCAGCTTTACAAATCCTTGATGCTTGCCATAAGGGACCCACCGGTGGTCACTTTGGTCCCAATTACACCACGAAGAAAGTTTTCGACTCTAGATTTTATTGGCCCACCATTTATCACGACGCTCATGAAATGGTTAAACGTTGTGATGCTTGCCAAAGACAAGGCAAGATCACACATAAAGATGAGATGCCTCAAAATTTCATACAAGAATGTGAAATCTTTGATGTATGGGGCATCGACTTTATGGGGCCATTTCCATCATCTAAAGGGAACAAATACATCCTCGTAGCCGTTGACTACGTTTCCAAATGGGTTGAAGCAAAGGATCTCCCTACGAACGATGCAAGGGTGGTTGTTAACTTTTTGAAGCAGCTTTTTGCTCGATTCGGTGTTCCTCGTGCTATCATCAGTGACCACGGGACTCATTTTTGCAATGATCAATTTGCTCGAGTCATGGCTAAGTATGGTGTTAATCATCGTCATTCCACCGCTTATCATCCTCAAACCAATGGTCAAGCTGAGATATCTAACCGTGGATTGAAGCGAATCCTGGAGCATACTGTGGGAGAGCATCGTGCCTCGTGGGCCGATAAGTTAGATGATGCTTTGTGGGCTTTCCGTACCGCATATAAGACTCTGATTGGTTGTACACCTTATCGTCTTGTGTATGGGAAAGCATGCCACCTCCCTATCGAGCTGTAACATAAGGCATACTGGGCCTTGAAGTGGGCTAACTTCGACATCAACAAAGCCGGCGATCTTCGGAAGATTCAACTCAACGAGCTCAACGAACTGAGGAATCAAGCTTATGAGAACTCGTTGATCTACAAGGAGAAGACCAAGATCATCCATGATGCTAGGATTAAGAACCGAGAGTTCCACGTTGGTGATCAAGTCTTACTTTTTAACTCTCGGTTGAAGATCTTCTCGGGAAAATTAAAGAGTCGTTGGTCTGGTCCATTCACCGTCGCCAAAGTCTTCCCATATGGCACCATTGAGCTTTCTCAGCCAAATGGGCCTAATTTTAAGGTGGATGGCCAGCGAGTGAAGTTGTACTTGGGTGAGGACATCTCTCATGAGATGATTCCATCCCTCACCATGTTTCCCTTGAACTAGTTCTGGTTCGAGTCAGGCTCGTGACTCGGTTAACAAAAACAAGCGCTTCTCGGGAGGCATCCCGTTGATCTATCCTTTACCGTTTTCATAATTAGTGTAGGGGGAGCCCCGTATGTGTTTGTTGTCTTGTTTCTTTCTCTGTGAAGGGATTAAAGCTTCAAAGATCCATTCTCGATGACTTTTGACGAACCGTGATCCCGTGTACTCGTCTTACCGGTTCTATCCTAAACTGTCGTGATTCAATATTTCTATCTTATATGTTCACATTGAAATCACTATAGTTGTCCTTTCCTTAGCAAGATTTAAACAAAGTGCACAATGTCATAAGTGTAGGGGATTTTACTCCCACATGCTTAAACATTGAGGACAATGTTTATATTAAGTGTAGGGGGACTTCTATCGATGTAAGTGGGCTTTTCCATGAATTTGTCCTCATTTTAACCGGAAAATTTGATTTTTCGACATTTTTCAAAATTTTTAATCTATTTTGGCCTAGTAGTATAGTAGTATTTTCCTTTGTTATCGTTATTTACTTTCTTTGCTAGAATAAATTTTTAAGAAAGTGGTTTTAAATTTTTTAAAGTCGTGAATATTTTGACTCAACCCGAGTTTACTTATCCAAGTTTACTCTAGCTAGTATCCTTAACGTGTTTAAGTCAAGTTTTGCTAGGCTTTTATATAGGGAACTTTAAAACGCGAGAGTCTTAACTCTCACGGGTTAAGAACAAGAACTTTTCGCAAGTTCCTATAATTGATCCTAGAAAGTCGTTTATCAAGGGAACTTTAAAATGCGAATTCTAAACTTAAAAAAGTCTAAGAATTTGCAAGATCCTATAGATGACTTGAAAACCCAAAACTTTGATTTAATAGGCTAAGCATCCACGAGTCTCATTCCTTGAGATTTTAAATTGTGGAGAACGAGAGATGATAGAGTCTATTATACGTTTGGTATTCTTTCATGAATTTATGTGAGTTGATTATAAGCTTTTTCTCACATCGCTTGCTAATAAATTTTATTGCAATAAATAAGGTTGTACGATTTGAAAAGTTACTTAGCTTCTAGCCCAAGATCGTTTAAAATTTGCTCGGTATTAATTAGAGTTCATAGCCAAGGCATAACTTATTGAAGCGGGATGCGAAGATTGGCGAGTTCGAAAAGGCCCTAACAAGGCATGAGGGCTACATTTTGTTGCTAAAGATCCAAAAGTGATGTGAAGAATCGTTTATCAAAAATCAATATGAAGGATCGAGACACACGACGAAAAGCAAATACTCCCCAAAAGATCATGGAGAAGTCTATCCGAAAAAATCTTATCAAGGTATGAGGATATATAGATCCAAGTCCTAAAAGGAGGCGGATCGTTGTATATCAAAATCCAAAATAAAGATTAGAGAAAAATGAAGAAGTCGTGGTCCTAGTATGAAGAATCTCTCAAAAACTTCAAGTGAAGAAATTCCTATTATGAAGAGAAGACCATAATTTCAAGAACGTCTCTCAAGATTTGAAGTATAAAGTCACTGCCAAATATCGGTCCGAGAAAGGTCTCAAATCGTGAAGCAAGTTATGCCAAGATATGAACTTTATAAGGTCCGGAGAAGCAGTTTTCAAAGATTTTGTCCTTTAGCTAACTATTGATTAAATCGTCCCACTTTATTTTCAGCTTAAATAACTATCAAAATAAGTCAAACAATGCATCCTCGTGATCATTTAAGACAATGCTAAAATATAAGAGATACACCTAGGAATAAGGGAGTCTAAGTGAATAATTGGGCAACATGAGTTCGTGTTAGTTTGCTAACTTATAATAACAATGATCTCGTTTTTAAGCTTGGTATGGGGAACGTGAAACTTGAGAATGATGAACATTCATGACTACCTAAAACCCCAATGTAAGTCTTTGATTTCTTTACTTGTTTTGTTCTTTTAGTTTTCTTAGTGTTTGGTATTTAATAAAGGCCAAGGTGGGTTATCTATGATGAAAAATGTAAAACGTGCTTTGAAATTAGTGCATTGCATGAGGACATTTCAATGGTCAAGTGTTGGGGATTTAATAAGTGTGAAAACACTTATCCTTTTACCACTTATTTCCAATAATAATAAGACCAAAACGTGTATTTTATGTCGTATAAGTCAGAATTATGCGTGATTTGTGTTTTTATTGTGTTTTAGGACCAAAAGATGCAAAATGAAAAAAACATGGGCTATCACGGGCTTTTATCGAAGAAAAAGACTAAAGACGAAGTCGAAAGATCGAGAATGCAAAAAGAACGAAAGTCCAAGGCCTATTCTGAAGATTTATCGAAGAAAAAGTCTAAAGACGGAAGTTTAATGAAATCGAAGAACTCAAGTCTAATTATAGAAGAAAATTATAAGACAAGTTCAACTTATATCGACAAATCCCGAGACGACGTCGAGAATGACAAAGAAATTATATCGAGTCGAGACGAGAAGAAAGAAAATAGAAAGCTTAAGCACTTAATCTCCCCACCTCCTATAAATACCCTCCTAATGTGTCATTAGGAGGGTGGTTAGTTTTTAGTAGTTGTAGTTAGTTTTTAGTTTTTAAGTGTGTTTTTAATTTCTCTCTAGTTTTCCTTTCAAGCTTATTAAATCTTTACATTAATCTTGTAATCTTTTGATATTAATCTTTAATCAATCAAGCTTATTTTCTAAATTCTCATTCTACCTTTCTTAATCTTTTGGTGATTTAATTAATCATGTAGTTGATTTCATCTCTTTGATTATGTGATTGATCTTTTAGTTTTGATGTGGTGGATGTTTTGAGCTTATTGTGGTTATTTATTTTCTAGTGTTTGGCTTATTTTTATTAAGTTGGTTTGATAGATTAATAGATTTGATTATTAGTTGATTTTATATGTTTTGATTATTTAGTGTTTTTTATAGTTTTTAATTTGTGGCTTATTTAGTTCTTCTTAAAATTTATTTGGTTAAAGTTTTGGTTAATTGCTTGTTTGGTTTGTGCTTATTCGTAGCTTATCTCTTTAGATTCGATATTACTGATTAATTGTATAAGTTCTCTTACTTTTTTAAGAAAAGGGTTTTATATTCTGAAAACACACCTTTTCTGAAAACCTCATTATTCCGAAATTTCCTTTTCTCTGAATTCGTCATTTCTATGAAATTGTCATTTTTCTAAAAACCTTATTATCCCGAAAATTCCCTTTCTCTGAAAAAGTCTTTTTTCCGAAAATTCCATTTTTTCTGAAAACTTCATTTATCCGAAAAAACCCTTTTCTCTGAAATGTTTATTATTCCGAAAACGCTCCTTTTTCTGAAAAGTTCATTATTCCGAAAACCATCATGTTTCTAAAAACCTTGTTATTCCGAAAATCCCATTTTTCTGAAAACATGCATTATTCCAAAAATCCAATTTCTCTGAAAAGTCCTTTATTCCGAAAACATCCTTTTCTCTGAAAAACCTATTTTTCCGAAAATGTCACTTTCTCTGAAAAAGTCTTTATTCCGAAGATTTCTCTGAATTTATCTATTATTCTGAAAAACCCCAAGTTCTTTGAAATTCCTATTATCTTGTTTTCAGACTTAGTTAAATTGTTAGTTTTCTGAATTGTTTCTATTTTTCAAACTTTAATTTTTCCCGCCTTTTTACTTAGCATTGTTTTAACTTGTTTTATCTTAGATTAAAATTTCAAGCTTTCAACGACATTTTTATTTTTAGTTTAAAATATATAACCAAACCTTTTTTATTTTCCACCAAGAACGACTGAGTCGCACTTTTGACTAATAATCAATTCGAAAAGACTTGGAACGAAAATATTTTATACTTGGTTAAAAACCTTGTATTACTATTCTAGTATAAGTAGTCCCCTAAGATTGCTTAGGTTTTATTTTAGACTCAAACGATTAGAACATAAAGTGTGTTTTAACCAGTAAAATAAGACGAAGGTGCATCTTCTAGAGATTTGCTCACGGGAACAAATACTTAAAGCGGAGGTCGAGTGAGGAGAAATTCAAGAAAATTTAACTTCTCGTACATATAAGAGAGTTCAATTTGTTTAAATTTACAACAAGCACACGAACTTCCATGATGTAAAACAAAATCATATGATTGGGAGTTCCATCATAATAAGAAGGTGGTGGAGGAGAAGGAGAGTGTGGAAATGAAAGGTTACCATCACAATACTTAGTGGGTTAGGGAAATAAGATAGGTCATTAAGTTGAGGTATTTTGAAAGATTTAGGTGGTGGCAGAAGAGCTTCCCTTTCTTTGGTAATTGGATTGATTGAGTAAGACTCATTCCAATACTCAATTGGAGAGAAAGTAGAAGTCTTGCAAGGTTTGGGAGAAGAAGGTTCATAGTGATCCTTTCACTTCTTGATCCAAACTGGTTTCACCGAAATTTTTGGTTTCTTGGAAAGCTTAGAAGAATAAGCTTTGGATTTAGAAGGTTGTGACAAAGACATGTCAAGGTTAAGTTTAGAAGAGGAATACATTGTAAGGGATGAGAAGAGAACTCCCCAAACAAGAGGATTTAAAGCAAATAGACAAGACAACGAATAGAAAGAAAAACAAAAGGTTTCAAGGACTGTTTAGCTCAAATAGGCAAACAAAGAATCTTGAAAAAATACTAGTCAAAGAAGAAAGACCAAAAACGGAACAAAATGTGGCTACATGCCTACGGTTCAATAAATGAACCTGCGGCTCGTTATTGATAATGATCCGCGGCTTATTTATTGATCCGCCCACAGGGGACGCGAAAATCCAAATTTTTGAAGGTTTGACAAAAGACAAGACTTTTTCAAATTTTAGCAAAGCTTGGATTTTTACCTCTATTAGCACTGGGTTGGGCTATGGTTGCATAAAGAGAAACATACTCACAAGAGTATCTTGAAAAAGGGTGACAAAATATCAAGATAACATTTTGATTAGGTTTTATCAAGTTTTGGAGGTGACAATAAATTTAGGTTAAATTTTAATTTAAATTGAAGTTGATTAGTGTGAGAACAAATACATTATGACACACAAAAGCTAAATCCATAGATCAACTTCATGAAAACTCATTAAGGAAAATAAGATACAAGAAATAAAGAAAACAACTAACTAAACAAAATCTAGCTATTTTTTAACATTGATTAAGTAGTCTTCTTGGGCTTGAGTTCTTGAAAAGATATTTTAAACAGTATCATCATTCATCTCCTAGGAGGAGGAGTATTGGTAAAATAAGTTAACAAGAACTCTTGCAACCTTGCATGAAGCCCAAACATTTCCATCCTAAGGTTTTGGATGATGTAGTTGTTGTAAAGGCAACATGGCTAATTAGCACCATGTGCCTCAAGAAAACCAAAGAAATATGGATCACCCATGATGTTTAAGATAGGAACACCCACAATTAGTGTGTTAGGAGGAGGAGGAGGAGGAGGCATGGTGTCTAAAGGTGAAATGGACGAAATAGGTGAAGGCTCAACAAATTCATCCTCAAAGGGAATGCTTTGGAGGGGTATGGGGTTCTCAACCAAGAGAGGGCTTGGAGAGAAGGGTGAAGACAACTCATTTATCCTAGATTGGAATGAATAAGAGGTAGAACCATAAGAATGGTTATTACTATGAGTTGAACTTGTCTTGCATGGTGCAAAAGATGGTGAAGGTGTTGAAGAAATAAGAATTAGAGTAGTCTCATTCTTAGGTGTAAGAAAAGATGAAGAACCTTTTAGGTATATTAATTCTTATCTTAAGGTTTCTTTTAGTGGAAGAGTTTTTGGAGAAAATTGAGGATCTAATGGACACCATAGTTGTGTGTTTAAGCTTTAGAAAAAGCTTAGAGGATGTGAAGAAGAAGAAGAAGAAGAACCATGAATGGTTTAAGAAGATAAGAGGATGATCCAAAGAGGTAATGGGTTAAAAATGTTTTTGGTGAATAATGAAAATTGCCAAACTTGATTGGGAAAAAGCTGATGTTTAGCAAAAGTTTTATCCATGTTTACAAAGATTTAGAGAATACAGTGTAAAGTAAGGATTCTGTCGAAAATCCAACCTGCGGCTCAATAAACATATTCACGGCTCAATATCATATTGAACCGCCCATAGATAATGATCCTTTGGCAGAACCTTTAAAAAGTGTTACTTCCAGCATTTTTCACAAGCCTAAATCTTAAATACTTATTTATTAAGCTAAGATATATTACCAACCAAAATCTAAATAGCTAACTAACACATAATTGCACATAATCATGTAAATTGAAAGTTCAATCACCTGACACAAAATAGGATTAAAATACTAATCAATCCAAACAATTAAGTATTATATTACACACCAAACTCTGAGAACAGAAAATGTCAATCGTGGTACCAAATACCATTTCTTCTACTCACTCTTTCTCTTGAACATTTCTTCATTGTGCTTAGATCCATCTATAAAATCCTCCAGAAAATAAAGGTTTTGTAAATAGCGTGTTTCAAGACTAAGGTCTTGAGAAGCTTCAAAGAAGTTAGAGGAGGACGAAAATTAACTATACTAAAAAGAAGAATTGTTAACGCAATTATACATTGATGGTTGGAAGATAATCGGAAGACCCATGCCAATATTGATCTCAACCTTGTCCTCACAAAGAATTGAGGTTGATTTATACCCAACATCATAAGTTTCTCTTCGAATATCATTTTTCTCCTCACACAAATCATTCCTAGGCTCTTGTGAAAGGTTCCCTTCAATGGGAAACATACACAATCAACGGAGACATAGGGTGATACTTCTAGATGAGGAAAGTGATGATCAACTCTTCTAAGAAGACGAGTAAGAAACATAGCAAAAGTAAGGCTAGATTTAGATTTGAAGAGAACATAGCTAATCCTACAAACGACGAAATACACAAGATTATAAGGGGTGGAGGTAGCAACACAATACAACATATGTGCAAGACATGCGGGTACGCGGTTGCGATCACCACCGAGACAAATTAAGTTTTCCCTAATGATTTTGGCCCATGGAACCATGAAATCATTTAGTTTCTAGTAATCAATTCCCAAGGAGTGAAATGAAGAATGTTTCCTTGAAAATCACCAATAAGAGAATGTTCACGCGGTTTAGAAATAGCTTTAGCAATGAACAAAGGCGAGGGAAGTTCGGTCACATATTTTACAACAATAGAGGCTGATTCCAAAGAGTCAATACTCCAAGCATCAGTGAACCTACATTGACCATCATATGAAACTTTGAGAATTCTACCAAATTCTTCAAGAGAGTATATGATAGTTTTCCCCTTAATGGAAAATATTATAGACAAACCATTATTGATGCAAATTAATGAGAACGTACTAAAGAAATCGATAAGAAACGAAGGAAATATTGGCTCATCAATGCCAAGTAAACAATCAAAGCCAATGAACTTGAACATGAACTGAGTGAGTTCATACCCATGGAGATTTGAAGAGACCAATCGTCCTTCATGAAAGCAACGTTTTCCTAAAGACCGAATGTTATATCTGAGAGAAGGAGAATGACATGACTCAGATAGATAAGGCATATATTCTATAGTTTTCTCATGGTCATTATGAGTTTCCAAATGCATTATGGTACATATATTACACCAAAAATAATTCCACAATCACTCTTTGTTATATATAGATTAATAAAAATCAAAACCACAAGAATGTGTTTAATCAATTTCTTGACTAACGAAAGGATGATTCCTTATCATTCTTATGCTCACAATGTACCAAATTCATTTTTGATAAATAAATATGACTTATGTGAATCAACCATGAATTTGAACATTGGTTTTCAAAATTCATTTTTAGGTAAGCATTAAAAAAGCAATTATCAATGTGTTCAAGGGTTCATATCAATTAAATCATTAAACCAAATTGCTTTGATTAAAATTCAGATTTGTTCTATAAGTGGGTTTAGTGAAATCACAAGGAATGTGAACCTAAAGGAATCATAGCACCAAAACTATGGATACTCACATTCCTAATTTTGTTCTAATTCAATTTAATTTTGAAAATCCCCAATTATGAACTTAAGAACCATAGAACAAATTAGTTGTAATTGAATGAAGATACTTACAATTAATTGATGCTAGATGAAGGTAGAAGAAAACCTTGTCTTAGAACCAACTAATTTGAGTGATTTGGAAGGTTTTGAAAGTTGTTAATGGATGTTTTCTTAGTCTCCTCGTCACACTAGCATAAAATAGGATGGAGATGTTTTTGAAAAAGTGTAAAATAATAAAACCATCATTATTTAAGCTTAGTTTTCTGTGGCTCATTATTGATAACGAACCGCCTTTTACCACCGCGCTAAATATTGAACCGCGGACAAAACATGTGTTTTGTCCTTGAAAACGAAAGAAATTTTTCAAACCAAGTTTATCTAAAATACTTAAAACATATATTAAGCCTTTTGAAAATCATTGGACCACTTCAAGACTGGTTATAATGCCTTAATGAAGGATTACGAGTGGAACCGAGACCGAAAAATACCGAAGCGAAGAAACAACTACTCGTAAACAAAAGGAGAAAAGAGAGAAACCAAAAGGAGTGAATCAAAGCCAAATACCAATGATCAAGAGATGAATGACAATCTTAAAGATGTTGAGATGATGAGCTTGTGTCATATATAGTGGTTCATGACGTGCCTTTCCGGCGTAAGACGAGACGACTTTGGTAATGAACCATACCAAGCTATTTTGGTTATATAGGTTAAGATAACTTAGTACTAAATGTGTTAAACTTTTACAAAACATGAGCAAAAATATAAATTCACTTTATTTCCCTCGTGATCGGACAAATATCGTTGTTAAGGGTCACAATTACAATATCCTTGGAATATTTCAATTTCAAATGTGTAGTATCCTAACTACAACATATGATGTAGTTTGATATATCAAAGGATTAATCAATCAACATAGAGATGAGCTCAAACACACATACTACTCATGATATCGGGCTTACTAACTGTATTAAGTTATAAACCATGTAAATCATGCTTGATACTTTAAGCTTCTACTAACTCACTCTACAACTCCTGTGTGAGTCAAGTATCCAAGACCATGAAGGTTTGAGAGGGTGGAAGCATATAATCACATACCACAAATAAATGTCAAGGAAAGGATGCCAAGAACAAGCACATAGTCAAGTAATGATCAAAATAATGACAAAGGGCGTTTAAAAGGACGAAAACATACCTTAGCCGCAAAGTGCATCCCAAGTCGTCTAAGGACTAATGCAACAACCAAACTTGACCAAAGTCCATACTAAGTCTTTAAGGACTAGTATCACATCCACTATTTTTTGATATCATCATCCCATGATGTTGGAGATCAAAAGGAGATTAGCCTTCAACAGGTGTAAGTAACTCAATCCACAACCAAATTAGTGATTAGCCTTCATGAGTACCTACACAAAGAAAGATTCAAACTAGTAGATACATTTCAAGAGCAAATCAAAAATGCATAAAAGCTACTAATAAGACCATAATCAAGATGAGATGATATAGCAATAATTTTAAGGTCTATTTTTAGAGAAAAAA
The DNA here is from genome assembly GCA_025667525.1 of Glebionis coronaria. Classification (NCBI taxonomy): domain Eukaryota; kingdom Viridiplantae; phylum Streptophyta; class Magnoliopsida; order Asterales; family Asteraceae; genus Glebionis; species Glebionis coronaria. The sequence continues at coordinate 467,717,319 of CM046879.1, forward strand.
AAGTTTTGACCAAAGAGAAATTTTATAGAAACCAACCCTTATAATTAGTATAGAAAATAGATTGATCGAACCTTTAATGCACAATATACATTAGAGATATTGTGTGACCATCGGTCTAATGCCAATTGTAGAAACAAGAAGAAGGGAGGGGGAGTTGAATAGTTTTCCTAATTAAAGTCCTAATTAAAATTATGTTGGTCCTAAAATTTCCTTTTACTTGAAAACTAGTTTCATAGTTGTTAAGTCAATTTCCAAAACATTTACTATATCTAGTGATCATGGAAATGCAATGCATGAATAGAAAGATACATAATTAAAGAGTAAGTAAATAAGAAACCTAAGGAAATACACCAAGATTTATAGTGGTTCGGCAACGAAGCTCTCTCTTCGTTCCTACTCCACTCCTCGAGTACACCTTACCTGAGATTTCCACTATATCCACAAGCTCCCTTATTGGCGGAGAAAACCTTATAACGTCGCTTACAATGTTTTCTGACACAAAGCTAAATATCGAGTTCTAATCCTAAGCTAGAACCAATCTTCGTCGCCCATCCTCTTTTCCGAGACAAAGCTAGATGCCGAGTCCTAATCTAAAGCTAGAACCAATCTTCATTGACCATCTTCTTTTCCGACACAAGGCTAGATGTCGTGTCCAAATCCAAAGCTAGAACCAATCTTCACACATACATCACTTTCTAGTTATGTGAGAACTCACAACACTCATACTCATAATTACAGCACTTTGTAGTTTAGTGAGAACTTACACACAAGACACACTATAAAAGGACACATCCAAGTATATGTTGGAATTTAAAAATAATCTGAATCATATATTCATGCATCAAGAGTAAAACACAGTGGATAGGATCGATTAGCTATGCACATAATGTAATTAACATAAAGATAAAGAATGCATACCTTAAGTCTAAGAACGGATGATCAAGAACCAAAAACCAATCAACCAACCAAACCCTAATTACACTACACCAAAACGGATCACCAAAAACGCTAAGATCAAATTAATTATTCTACAAGCTTAGTCCACACAACACCTCAATTAATCACCTTTGATTTCTAGATCTTGATTAAGCAAATACTTAATAAAAATCAAACCCCGAAAACCCACTTGGTCTTCTTTGGCCGTCGGACACAAGGAGAAAAAGGGAGAGAAAAGTTTGGTTTAATTCTATGAAAAAATGAATCACATCCCTTTGTTTATATAGGTGAGCTTTAGGTTTATTATTGGAATATATTACAACTTAACCTCCAAGTAATAAACCTTCTAGACTCAAAATCTTTTCTTCCCTTCTCTTTTTCTATATTCGGTCGACCAACACCATAGGGGTGTTAGGTTTGACTTTTTGACTTTCTGTTTTACTTAACAATGTAATTACATTAATTATTTTAAAGTATAAAGTCTTATTAATTAATCCTCGTTAAACCTTTTAACTTTTTAACTAAAAACCGTTAAGTATTAACTTATCAAATTAAATATATACAATAAATATAGCCATATTTATTAGATATCTTTAGTAAAATATGATCTCGATCTTTAAGTGTGTACCCCTTAGGCCCACGCACTTTTGGTCATATTAAATACTATCTCTAACTTACGCACATCCCAGCAGCTCCCACTTGTGGAAGTCATAGTTATAGGTGTAATTTAATAATAATATTGACGAATAGTCTAGCAACACCATCAATGCTCCCAAAAGCACCCAAGTTTGGTTCCTGGTAAACTGCTTTAGCCTTATGGTAGTTTAATAACAAATATTTCTTCCTTTTTGTTACCGACACGGTTAATCATGAATATGGATCATATGTCATTTTATTTGATTAACATTTTGTTTCTCGTTTCTCCGATATAATCAAGATTACCAAATGTAATAAGAAATTCTTAACTACCATTTGGGTACGGCCATGCAAACATCCGATTAATCCTAAGAGAGGGTCCAGTATGTATCATACTTCATTCATGGTGGAACAAAATCCTATTTTGACTACACGAACATTTTACACATGTAATAAACACGTATGTAATAAGTTTTAAACTGCCCAAGCGAATGACACAACGTTAACTTAAACCTAGAAATTCCATCCATCCATGCAAAGATCCACTTGTATCTCAAGTCTAAGGATCACAATACTTACAATATATGTACATTCATAATGACGCCGATACATAAAGAATCATACACGAGTTGAGGTAATCCAATTATTCAACCACAGTGAATAACCTATGAGTCTGGAAGAATCATCTTTATGTATTTCCAAAATACAACCAACCCTTATATTTTCCTTAACTCATTAGTACTCCCATATTAATAATCGACAATGGAGATTTAGAATATATGTAACACGCCTATAAGTAGACGCTATATTCACGGATTAAACATGAAAATACAGGATACAATTATTAAGAAATGAAAACAATATTTCCAGCAAAAACTAATTCATTTATTGATAATAATTGCTTAAACATCCCTTGTCCAAACACTAATACATAAAATAAGTTTTATCATAGATTTACATGAGACTAGCAGAACGAACAAGACCAATAGACTCAGCATGCATACAATGTTTACTCAAAGGCATTGGTTTTGTGAAAGGATCTGCAACGTTGTCATCTGTGTGAACTTTATTAATGATGACTTCACCATTTTTGATGACTTCTCGAATATAGTGAAACCTTTTTTGATAATGTCTAGCACCTCGCATGATTCTAGGATTATCAGCGATGGTAATTATGACTGAATTGTCGCACACCATTTCCATAGGTTCATTATTAGTTTGTATGACTCCAGCAAGACCACTAATAAACTTCCTAATCCGGACATCCTCCATTGCAACATCAATAGCAGCAACATATTCAGCTGCAGTAGAGGACATAGCAATAATGCTTTGCTTACTACTCTTCCAGTCCACGGCTCTACCATTAAGTACAAACACATACCCAGTTTGGGATTTAGTATCGTCCTTTTCGGTTTGAAAACTAACATCGATATAACATTTAACGTGAAGCTTGTTTTCCTTCTTATCCCCATAACAAGTCCCATGTTTTTAGTATTACTAAGATACTTAAGAATGGTCTTAATAACATTCCAGTGTTTCTTACCCGGATTCTGTTGGAATCTACTACAAAGATTTTGCACAAACGCAACATTAGGTCTATTGCATCTTACCGCATACATGATAGAACCAATTACAGAAGAATACGGAACTTTCATTATGCGTTTCACCTCACTAAGTGTGATCGCACATTGTATTTTACTTAAGTCAGTCTTTTCTTGCATTGGAACAAATCCTTTCTTGGATTTATCCATTCTAAACTTCTTTAGAACCTTATCAAAATAAGCACTTTGACTTAAAGACAACAACCGCTTATATCTATCTCTTGTGATCTTAATTCCAAGAATATATGCAGCCTCTCCTAGATCCTTCATGGAAAGACACTTGCTCGGCCAAGCTTTTACTTACTGCAGCATTGAAGTGCTATTTCCCATAAGTAATATGTCATCTATATATAACACTAGGAATGCGACCTTACTCCCACTAGCTTTGACATATACTCATGGCTCATCGGGATTTTGAACGAAATCAAGCTTCTTAATTTCTTTATCAAACCGTTCATTCCAAGTTACTAAAGCTTGCTTCAAACCATAAATGGATCTTTGCAACTTGCAAACTTTATTTGGATACTTTGGATCAAGAAAACCTTCCGGTTACACCATGTACACATCTTCACTAAGGTGACCATTCAAGAAAGAAGTCTTGACATCCATTAGCCAAATCTCATAGTCATAGAACACTGTTATGGCTAAGAGAATCCTAATAGCTCTTATGTCCGCAACGGGAGAAAAGGATTCCTCAAAATCTAGCCCGTAGGTTTGAGTATATCCTTTTGTAACAAGTCAGGCTCTATAGGTGTGTATATTTCCGTCCATGTCGGTCTTTATCTTATAAAGCCATCTACACCCTACGGTTCTTGTGCCCGTAGGAAAATCAATCAAAGCCCGTACTTGATTGTCTTTCTTGGATTGAATTTCCGCGTTCATTGCTTCAAGCCACTTGTCGGACCTAGCATCCGATATAGCCAGTTGATTATTAGGAGGCTCGTCATGATCCCGTAATTAATGATCCTCGTCATCTATCTAGAATCCATATCTACTAGGTGCTTGAGGCGTCCTACCGGACCTTCGAACCGGAACGTCTATGTTTTGAGGTTCAACAATCTCTTGTGAAACTTCATCACGTACTTCGCTAGTGTTACCAGAAGGCAGTGCATCTACATCTTCGACAACTTCTAAATAATCAATACTCCCACTTGCTCGAAGCAGTGGAGTACTCCCACTTGCTTCTTGATCTAGGAAACTTGTTTCAAAGAACTTAGCGATTCGAGCAACAAATATTTTGTTCTCGAGTGGATAATAGAAGTAGTAACCCATCATTTCCTTTGGGTATCCAACGAAAATACACTTAATTGATATGGGGTCTGATACAAGGTTTTATCCAAGTATAAAATAATTTCGTTCCAAGTCTTTTTGAATTGATTACTAGTAGAAAGTGCGACTCAGTCGTTCTTGGTGGAAAATAAAAGGGTTTGATTATCTATTTTAAGCTAAATAATAAAAATTTCGTTGAGTAAATAAAAATGAAAGCTTGAAAATTTAAAACTTAAAATAAAGACTTATAAAAATTAAAAAGTAAATGATGAAAACTTTTAAAAATGTAAACTTTAAAGATTTAAACTAAAACAAGACAAGTTAGAATAAAGCTAAGTAAAAAGGCTGGAAAAATAAAATTTAAATTAAAAACTGGAAATAACCAACCCTTATCCGGAATGATGTCTGGAATGTTATCAGAAGGCTTATCCGGAATGTTTCTTTGAAGCCTTATCCGGAATATTGGAAGTGCAGCTTATCCGGAATAAAATTCGAACAGTTATCCGGAATAATAAGTAAAGAGGCTTATCCAAAATCCTTATCCGGAATAGGTTATTGAGAGGCTTATCCGGAATCCAAAAGAATTAGCATATCCGGAATAATAAGACCGAGAGCTTATCCGGAATAATTACTCCTAGCTTATCCGGGAAAAAGAACTTGTGGTGCTTATCCGGAATACTTCTCTTGAGGTGCTTATCCGGAAAAAGTAATAAAGGGCTTATCCGGAATAATAAAATAGCGACTATCCGGAATGTTGTTCTACAAGCTATCCGGAATAAGAGGGTTCTAAGGCTTATCCGGAATCAATTTCGGACCCTTATCCGCAATCATCTATTCGACCTCTTATCCGAAATCTGGAAAATGAGCTATATTCGGAATAAATCTAAGGACTCTTATTCGGAATAATGGAAATGAAGCTTATCCTGAATAAAAGGGTTTTAATGAAACCCGGAATACACTACTATTAATCAAGTAAGCAAATCTATAATAAGCTCTTACCAAAACTTAAACCAAAAAGATTTTTAAGAAAAACAAATAAGCCAAAACTTAAAAACTTTTAAAACACTAAATAAGCTAGAAATCAAAAAGAACTTTTTATAAAAACTTAAACTTATTAAAAACAACTTATTTTTAAAAACTATTAAGCATTAAGATTAAGAAAAATAAGCACTTTTATAAAGAAGCTTTTAAGATCACCAATTATATAAGCACAATCAAATAAGCTACACAATCAAACCATCAACAAAATTAAAATAAAACTACATGATTATCAAGATTAAGATAAAGATTAAGAAAGGTAGAATGAGAATTAAGGAAATAAGCTTGATTGATTAAAGATTAATATCAAAAGATTACAAGATTAAAGTAAAGATTTAATAAGCTTCAAGGAAAAACTAGAGAGAAAATGAAAAAACGCTAAAAATAAAACTAAAAATTAACTAAAAAACTCTAACAACTAACCACCCTCCTAATGACACATTAGGAGGGTATTTATAGGAGGTGGGGAGATTAAGTGCTTAAGCTTTCTTCTTTCTTTCTTCTCGTCTCGACTCGATTTAATTTCTTTGTCTTTCTCCACGTCGTCTCGGGATTTGTCGATATAAGTTGAACTTGTCTTATAATTTTCTTCTATAATTAGACTTGAGTTCTTCGACTTCATTAAACTTCCGTCTTTAGACTTTTCTTTGATAAATCTTCAGAATAGGCCTTGGACTTTCGTTCTTTTTGCATTCTTGATCTTTCGACTTCGTCTTTAGTGTTTTTCTTTGATAAAAGCCCGTGATAGCCCATGTTTTCTTCCTTTTGCATCTTTTGGTCCTAAAACACAATAAAAATACAAACCACGCATAATTTCGACTTTTACGACATAAAATACACGTTTTGGTCTTGTTATTATTGGAAATAAGTGGTAAAAGGATAAGTGTTTTCACACTTATTAAATCTCCTACACTTGACCATGCATTTTCCTCATGCAATGCACAAATTTCAAAGCACGGTTTACATTTTTCATCACAGATAACCCACCTTGGCCTTTATTAAATACCAAACACTAAAGAAACTAAAAGAACAAAACAAGTAAGAAATCAAAGACTTACATTAGGGTTTTAGGATGTCATGAATGTTCATCATTCTCAAGTTTCACGTTTCCCATACCAAGCTTAAAAACGAGATCATTGTTATTATAAGTTAGCAAACTAACACGAACTCATGTGGCCCAATTATTCACTTAGACTCCCTTATTCCTAGGTGTATCTCTTATATTTTATTTTTGTCTTGAATGATCACGAGGATGCATTGTTTGACTTATTTCGATAATTATTTATGCTGAAAATAAAGTGGGACGATTTAATCAATAGTTAGCTAAAGGAAAAAATCTTTTAAAACTGCTTCTCGGGACCTCATAAAGTTCATATCTTGGCATAACTCGCTTCACGATTTAAGACCTTTCTCGGACCGATATTTGGCAGCGACTTCATACTTCAAATCTTTGAGAGACGATCTTGAAATTATGGTCTTCTCTTCATAATAGGAATTTCTTCACTTGAAGTTTTGAGAGATTCTTCATACTTGGACCACGACTTCTTCATTTTTCTCCAATCTTTATTTCGGACTTTGATATACAACGATCCGCCTCATTTTAGGACTTGGATCTATTTATCCTCATACCTTGTTAGGGTCTTTTCGGATAGACTTCTCCATGATCTTTAGGGGAGTATTTGCTTTTCGTCGTGTGTCTCGATCCTTCATATTGATTTTTGATAAATGATTCTTCACATCACTTGGGATCTTTAGCAACAAAATGTAGCCCTCATGCCTTGTTAGGGCCTTTTCGAACTCGCCAATCTTCTCATCCCGCTTCAATAAGATATGCCTTGGCTATGAACTCTAATTAATACCAGCAACTTTTAAATGATCTTGTGCTAGAAGCTAAGTAACTTTTCAAATCGAACAACCTTATTTATTGCAATTAAATTTATTAGCAAGCGATAGGAGAAAAAGCTTATAATCAACTCACATAATTTCACGAAAGAATACCAAACTTATAATTGACTCTATCATCTCTCGTTCTCCATAGTTTAAAATCTCAAGGAATGAGATTCATGGATGCTTAGCCAATTAAATCAAAGTTTTGGGTTTTCGAGTCATCTATAGGATCTTGCAAAATCTTAGACTTTTTCAAGTTTAGAATTCGCACTTTAAAGTTCCCTTGATAAACGACTCTCTAGGATCAATTATAGGAACTTGCGAAAAGTTCTTGTTCTTAACCCGTGAGAGTTAATACTTTCACGTTTTAAAGTTCCCTATATAAAAGCCTAGCAAAACTTGACTTAAACACGTTAAGGATACTAGCTAGAGTAAACTTAGATAAGTAAACTTGGGTTGAGTCAAAATATTCACGACTATGAAAAATTTAAAACCACTTTATTAAACTTTTATTTTAGCAAGGAAAGTAAATAACGATAGCAAAGGAAAATTACAAGGCCAAAATAGATTAAAAATTTTGAAAAATGTCGAAAAATTAGATTTTCCGGTTAAAGTGAGGGCAAATTCATGGAAAAGACCACTTACTTAGATAGAAATCCCCCCTACACTTGATATAAACATTGTCCTCAATATTTAAGCACGTGGGAGTAAACTCCCCTACACTTATGACATTGCGCACTTTGTTTAAATCTTGCTAAGGAAAGGAAAACTATAGTGATTTTAGTGTGAACATATAAGATATGAAATATTGAATCACGACAGTTTAGGATAGAACCGGGAAGACGGGTACACGGGATCACGGGTCGTCAAAAGTCATCGAGAATGGATCTTTGAAGCTTTAATCCCTGCACAGAAGAAAAAACAAGACAACAAACACATACGGGGCTCCCCCTACACTTATTATGAAAACGGTAAAGGATAGATCAACGGGTTGCCTCCCGAGAAGCGCTTGTTTTTGTTAACCGAGTCACGAGCCTGACTCGACCCAGAACTTAATTTAAGGGAAATGTGATGAGGGATGGAATCATCTCATGAGAGATGTCCTCACCAAAGTACAACTTCGCGCCCTGGCCATTCACCTTAAAATTGGGCCCATTTGGCTGAGAAAGCTCAATGGTGCCATATGGGAAGACTTTTGCGACGGTGAATGGACCAGACCAGCAGCTCTTCAGCTTTCCCGAGAAGATCTTCAACCGAGAGTTAAAGAGTAAAACTTGATCACCAACGTGGAACTCTCGGTTCTTAATCCTTGCATCATGGATGATCTTGGTCTTATCCTTGTAGGTTAATGAGTTCTCATAAGCTTGATTCCTCAGTTCGTTGAGCTCGTTGAGTTGAATCTTTCAAAGATCGCCGGCTTTGTTGATGTCGAAGTTAGCCCACTTTAAGGCCCAATATGCCTTATGTTCCAGCTCGATAGGGAGGTGGCATGCTTTCCCGTACACAAGACGATAAGGTGTACAACTAATCGGCGTCTTATATGCGGTACGGAAAGCCCACAAAGCATCGTCTAACTTATCGGCCCACGAGGCACGATGCTCCCCCACAGTACGCTCAAGAATTCGCTTCAATCCACAGTTAGATATCTCGGCTTGACCATTTGTTTGAGGATGATAAGCGGTGGAAAGACGGTGATTGACACCATACTTAGCCATGACTCGAGCAAATTGATCATTGCAAAAATGAGTCCCGCGGTCACTGATTATAGCACGAGGAACACCGAATCGAGCAAAAAGCTGCTTCAAAAAGTTCACAACCACCCTCGCATCGTTCGTGGGGAGAGCCTTAGCTTCAACCCATTTAGAAACGTAGTCAACGGCTACGAGGATGTACTTTTTCCCTTTAGATGATGGAAATGGCCCCATAAAGTCGATACCCCATACATCAAAGATTTCACATTCTTGTATGAAATTTTGAGGCATCTCATCTTTATATGTGATCTTGCCTTGTCTTTGGCAAGTATTACAACGTTTAACCATTTCATGAGCGTCATGATAAATGGTGGGCCAATAAAATCCAGAGTCGAAAACTTTCTTCACGGTGTAATTGGGACCAAAGTGACCACCGGTGGGTCCTTTATGGCAAGCATCAAGGATTAGTAAAGCTGTCGGCCCATCAACACATCTACGAATGACAAGATCCGCACATTGTTTGAAAAGGTAAGGGCCGTCCCAAAAATAGTTTTCAATGTCTTTAAAGAAATTTTTCTTTTGTTGGGACGTTAACCCTTCCTTGAGAATTCCACCCGCTAAGTAGTTTGCAATGTCCGTAAACCACGGGGTGTCATCAAGATTGGAATTGATAGACATTAAGGTCTCAAGGGGAAAAGAGTCATTGATCTCTTAGTTCGGATGATCCCCTTGATAAGGATCCTCAAGTCTACTTAGATGATCTGCGGCTAGGTTTTCGGCTCCCTTTTTGTCACGAATTTCAATATTAAATTCTTGTAGGAGAAAATCCCAATGAAAAAGTCTTGGCTTAGAATCTTTCTTAGTCAATAAATACTTCAACGCAGAATGGTCGATATAGACAATTGTGATGGAAAGGACAAGATAGGGGTGGAACTTCTCAAAAGCATACACTACAACTAAAATCTCTTTTTCGGTAGTGGTATAATGCAATTGAGCCCCCGTCATTGTCTTGCTAGCATAATGGATTGGTTGGAAGTGTTTGTTCACTCTTTGGCCCGAAACCGCTCCAATAGCAAAGTCGCTAGCATCACACATTAATTCAAAAGGTAGCTCCCAATTATGGGTAACCAATAGTTAGCTTGTCCTTAAGAAGATTGAAGGATTCAAGACACTCTTTGGAAAAGATGAAAGGAGTATCTTTTTCCAAGAGGTGGGTCATCGGGCGAGCGATTTTAGAAAAATCTTGAATGAATCGACGATAGAAGCCCGCATGACCAAGGAAACTTCTCACACCCTTCACGGTTGAAGGTGGAGGTAATTTGGCTATGACATCCACTTTAGCACGGTCCACTTCAAGACCGGCTTTTGAGATTTTATGTCCAAGCACAATGCCTTCTTTTACCATGAAATGGCATTTTTCCCAATTTAGAACAAGGCGAGTGTCTTCACATCGCTTAAGCATGCGTTCCAAATTGGCAAGGCAATGAGAGAAAGAATCACCATAGACCGAGAAATCATCCATGAAGACTTCCATAGTTTCTTTAATCATGTCATGGAAGATAGCCGTCATACACCTTTGGAATGTCCCAGGAACATTGCATAAGCCGAAAGGCATTCGTTTGTAAGCAAATGTTCCATAAGGACAAGTGAATGTGGTTTTCTCTTGGTCTTTAGGATCGATGGGAATTTTAAAATACCTAGAGAAACCGTCTAAAAAGCAGTAATAGTCATTACCCGCTAGACGTTCAAGAATTTGGTCCATGAAAGGAAGGGGAAAATGATCTTTTCTCGTAGCATCATTGAATTTTGCGATAGTCTATACAAACTCTCCACCCTGTAACGAGAAGAGTAGGAATCACTCGTTGTTTTCATTGGGCACAACGGTGATTCCGCCTTTCTTAGGCACACAATGGACGGGACTAACCCATGGTGAATCCGAGATAGGGTAGATCATTCCCGCATCAAGAAGTTTGATAACCTCTTTTTTGATAACGTCATGGATCTTGGGATTCACCCTTCTTTGACTTTGAATAGTGGGTTTAAATTCGTCCTCCATGAGAATTTTATGTGTGCAAAAGTGAGGATCAATTCCACGAATATCGGAGATTTTCCACGCAATCGCTTTCTTATGATTCTTCAGCACGGCGATATGTCGGTATTTTTCATAATCTTTCAAATCCTTTGCGATGATGACGGGTGACTTCTTGTTGTCTTCAAGGAAAACATACTCGAGATGAGACGGTAGGTCCTTAAGGTCTAAATCCGGAGGATTTTCGATGGAAGGCGTAGTGAAATTCGGTTCATCGATAGAAATATCCTTAGGAGATGGTGGAGAAATATGGTCCTCATTGAGAAGTTTCTCAATGGTATGAATGTCTTCATCCCAATTGGAGGGGGAGAATCGTCATATTGCAAGTCCACATCTCCCAAAGTCGCTTTAAATTCTTTCAAAAGAAAATCACTTTCTCCAAATGGATCAACAGAGGCAACGGTCTCAACAATGGGTAGAGAAGAAGAACCACTTTTACAAGCGTCATTGAAATGTTCTTCACAAGCCTCATCAAGAACGTCAATGAAATTAACACTCTCGTTTTCAGAAGGCTGCTTAGAAAGTTTACCCATGTTGAAGACGATTTTATCGTCACCAACTCTCATGATTAATTCGCCCGCGGCTACATCAATGAGAGTGCGATCGGTCCTCAAGAATGGACGTCCAACGATTAATGGAACACGGGGGTCCATCTCGTAGTCAACGACAACAAAATCCGCCGGAAAGGTGAATTTGTCGACACCGACGAAGACGTCTTCGACTATCCCCACCGGATAAGCAACCATACGGTTGGCTAATTCCAAAGTCATTCGTGTGGGGACTAGCTTGGGTAGAGATAATTGTTTCCAAACGCTTAGAGGCATTAAGTTGATACTAGCACCTAGATCGGCTAGGGCCATACAATTCTCTACCCCGAGGAAGTTGCAAGGAATGAGAAAACGACCCGGATCACCAAGTTTGGTTGGTAATTCCCTTAAGAGCACTGCGGAGCAATTCTCGTTAAGTTGGGTCTGAGCGATATCAAGAAGTTTCTCCTTATCACTGAGAAGATCTTTAAACATTTTAGCATATTTGGGCATGTGAACGAGAGCCTCAGCAAAGGAGATATTGAAATTCAGTTGTTTAAACATTTTAAGAAAGTTAGAAACCTGAATATCATCCTTGTTCTTCAATTTCTCTTTCCTCAACCTCGAAGGATAAGGTATATTGGGTTGAGATGAAGGCTTTGGAATGGAATTCTCACTCACATCCTTGGGTGGTGTAGGGGTGGAAGTAGAAGGCGGTGGAATTAGAGAAGTAGAAGTTGGAGGAATTGGAGAAGGGGACTCGTTTTCCATTGTCACAATCACCGGTGTAGGTGTAGGAAGCTCGGGTTCCTTTAAACCTTTTCCATTTCGAGTGGTGATTGCTTTCATCTCCCTTCTTGGATTAGCAACGGTGTTACTCGGAAGAGAACCCGAACTAGAGGCTTGATTACTTGGGAAGAAACTAGCCATCATGTTCCTTAAGTCATTCGTTTGACTTGCCAAAGAGTTTCGCATATCGGCTTGAAGATCATTTCCTTGTTTCACCATATCTGCTTTCAAGTTGATCATTTCCCGTTGAAGATTTTGCACTATTACATCATTAGTCCTCATGTAAGTGTCAACCTCTTGATTAAATGTGGTGGTTTGAGTGGGAGGAAGAGCATGGTAGGCAGGTGGTTGATAAGCGAGTGGTTGGTGAACTTGATTGTTTCTTTGAGGTGGATATGAGTTTCTTTAGGTTTGATATTGATTTGGAGCTCGAGGTTGATTTTGATTGTTGCGTTTAAGGTTCTTTTGGTTTTGAGGGGGAAAACCGGGTGGTGAAAGAAAGATGTTTGAGCGATAGCTGAGCAAATTGCGGTCACCTTGAGGACGTGCTTGATAGCCTCCCATAGCAAAGTTACCGTTGGCGGCATACACATTTTCCGGATTGTCATGAGTGGAAGGACAATCGGTTTATGAGTGAGATCCCCCGCATATTTCACATGATTCACTCATAGCATTAACTTGAGCATTGATAGCTTTGGTGTTGTTAGCGGTTTGGAGAGCAAGTGTTTCAACAAGCGTAGTAAGCTTATCAATTCTCTTGTCTCTCTCATTAGTGCTAGCACTAGCCACATTAGTCCGAACACTCTTGGTTTGTACTCTAGACTTATTCTCAATTATATCCCATGCGACATTAGAAGACTTAACCAAAATAGTACCCCCGCGGCACTATTTAGTGAATCTTGGTCATTCATGCTTAAACCATTGTAAAAAGTATTTATTTGATGTACTTTTGTGAAACCATGTTGTGGACACTTTCTTAAAAGTTCCTTAAAACGGTCCCAAGATTCACTAAATGTCTCACCGTACTTTTGTTCAAAGGTAATGATTTCATTCCGCAAAGCGGTAGTACGCGAGGGTGGGAAAAAGTAGTTGATGAATTTGGTCTCTAAATCCGTCCACGTAAGAATACGTTGTGGCGGTTCCTTATCAAGCCAATTCCGGGCTTGTCCCTCTAAGGAGAAAGGAAAAAGTTGCAAGCGAATCACTTCTTGTGAAACCCCCATTATACTTAACCGTATTGGTGAGTTGAAGAAACCTTTTTATATGGTCATGAGGATCATCAAGCGAACGCCCCAAGAAAGGTTGAGCAGAGACCATTTGAATGAAGCCGGATTTGAGTTCAAGATTGTTGGCTCCGATCTCGGGTATGACAATAGCATCAGTGTTGCCCTCTACGTGCCGATTGCAAAAGCTCGATCATTGGTTGATTGTCCATGGTGACAATAGGTGGAGTAATGACTTCGGCTTGAGCTACTTTCTTCTTACGAGCACGAGTACGCATACACACCTACAAAAAGAAAAGAAACATAAACAAGAAATATTTTTGGTTTTTATGTTTTTCTATTTTTTTTGTATTTTTGAAAATTTTTTAATTTTTATGGATTTTTTTATAATTTTAAAGCAAGGAAAATAACGTTCAAAGATGAACGGATCCCAAAATCCAACGCGCCTCTCACTAAAAACCGTTAATCTTAACGAAAAGAGCCGGCAGCGGCGCCATTTGATACAAGGTTTTATCCAAGTATAAAATAATTTTGTTCCAAGTCTTTTCGAATTGATTACTAGTAGAAAGTGCGACTCAGTCGTTCTTGGTGGAAAATAAAAAGGTTTGATTATCTATTTTAAGCTAAATAATAAAAATGTCGTTGAGTAAATAAAAATGAAAGCTTGAAAATTTAAAACTTAAAATAAAGACTTATAAAAATTAAAAATTAAATGATGAAAACTTTTAAAAATGTAAACTTTAAAGATTTAAACTAAAGCAAGACAAGTTAGAATAAAGCTAAGTAAAAAGGCGGGAAAAATAAAATTTAAATTAAAAACTGGAAATAACCAACCCTTATCCTGAATGATGTCCGGAATGTTATTAGAAGGCTTATCTGGAATGTTTCTTTGAAGCCTTATCCGGAATATTGGAAGTGCAGCTTATCCGGAATAAAATTCAAACAGTTATCCGGAATAATAAGTAAAGAGGCTTATCCAGAATCCTTATCCGGAATAGGTTGTTGAGAGGCTTATCCGGAATCCAAAAGAATTAGCTTATCCGGAATAATAAGACCGAGAGCTTATCCGAAATAATTACTCCTAGCTTATCCGGGAAAATGAACTTGTGGTGCTTATCCGGAATACTTCTCTTGAGGTGCTTATCCGGAAAAAGTAATAAAGGGCTTATCTGGAATAATAAAATAGCGACTATCCGGAATGTTGTTCTACAAGCTATCCGGAATAAGAGGGTTCTAAGGCTTATCCGGAATCAATTTCGGACCCTTATCCGCAATCATCTATTCGACCTCTTATCCGGAATCTGGAAAATGAGCTATATTCGGAATAAATCTAAGGACTCTTATTCGGAATAATGGAAATGTAGCTTATCCTGAATAAAAGGGTTTTAATGAAACCCGGAATACACTACTATTAATCAAATAAGCAAATCTAAAATAAGCTCTTACCAAAACTTAAACCAAAAAGATTTTTAAGAAAAACAAATAAGCCAAAATTTAAAAACTTTTAAAACACTAAATAAGCTAGAAATCAAAAAGCACTTTTTATAAAAACTTAAACTTATTAAAAACAACTTATTTTTAAAAACTATTAAGCATTAAGATTAAGAAAAATAAGCACTTTTATAAAGAAACTTTTAAGATCACCAATTATATAAGCACAATCAAATAAGCTACACAATCAAACCATCAACAAAATTAAAGTAAAACTACATGATTATCAAGATTAAGATAAAGATTAAGAAAGGTAGAATGAGAATTAAGGAAATAAGCTTGATTGATTAAAGATTAATATCAAAATATTACAAGATCAAAGTAAAGATTTAATAAGCTTCAAGGAAAAACTAGAGAGAAAATGAAAACACACTAAAAATAAAACTAAAAATTAACTAAAAAACTCTAACAGCTAACCACCCTCCTAATGACACATTAGGAGGGTATTTATAGGAGGTGGGGAGATTAAGTGCTTAAGCTTTCTTCTTTCTTTCTTCTCGTCTCGACTCGATTTAATTTCTTTGTCTTTCTCCACGTCGTCTCGGGATTTGTCGATATAAGTTGAACTTGTCTTATAATTTTCTTCTATAATTAGACTTGAGTTCTTCAACTTCATTAAACTTCCGTCTTTAGACTTTTTCTTCGATAAATCTTCAGAATAGGCCTTGGACTTCCGTTCTTTTTGCATTCTCGATCTTTCGACTTCGTCTTTAGTCTTTTTCTTCGATAAAAGCCCGTGATAGCCCATGTTTTCTTCCTTTTGCATCTTTTGGTCCTAAAACACAATAAAAAAACAAACCACGCATAATTCCGACTTTTACGACATAAAATACACGTTTTGGTCTTGTTATTATTGGAAATAAGTGGTAAAAGGATAAGTGTTTTCACACTTATTACGGTCATATTGTCAGGCGCATCTCGCTTAACAAGAGCCTCACAACCCCAAACCCTCAAATAAGACAACTCGGGAGCTTTCCCATACCATACCTCATATGGTGTCTTATCGACCTTCTTGGTTGGAATCATATTGAGAATGCGTACAACAGACTGTAAAGCATAACCCCAAAAGGACTTTGGAATAGTAGTTGAGTTCATCATGGAACGAACCATATCCAATAGGGAGGTGTGAGATGTGACACAATGTCGCATTTCTTCAAATGTTCCATGAACTCAAAGCTCATATATTCGCCTCCACGATCGGGTCAAATAGCCTTGATTTTCTTGCCGAGTTGGTTTTCCACTTCATTTTGAAATTCCTTGAATGACTCAAATACCGCATGTTTATGTTTCACAAGATAAACATAACCATGACGGATGAAATCATCCGTGAATGTAATGAAGTAGCTAGCTCATTCTCGAGACATGGTTCTAAAGGGTCCACAGACATCCGTATGAATGAGTCTTAAAAGATCTTTAGCTCTTTCAACCACATGTGTGAAAGTATTACGTGCCATCTTCCTATACACACAAGATTTGCATTTGTCATCGAAAGAATCAGCGTCAGTGAGATTCAAAATTCCATCACGTTGAAGCTTCTCTATGCGTTTCTTGTTTGCATGACCAATGCGACAGTGCCATAGATAGGTCGAGTCCAACATCGTATGTTTGGCTTTTTTCTTACTAACAATGTAAACGGAAATTACATTATTCAAAATAACATTAATAAAACCGTCTTCCATTAATCTAAAAACTGAAACAACACCTCTAACAATCGAAGGTGTGAAATGACAATCATTCAAAGTAATAACTAGTCCATTAGGAAGTGCCAAATCCAATTGACCAATACCTTCAAGGTTTGCATGCATCCCGTTGCCTACATACAAGCTCAAAGCTCCTTGCTTCAATTTCTTGCTATCTCTAAGTCCCTGCGATGTATTACAAATATGAGTTCCACAACCCGTATCATATTCCATCGTCTTACTATTAGATATAACATAATGTTTTATAACGAAGATACCTGAAGTACTAGCTCAGCTAGCATTCTTCCGTTTCTTCACCTCAGCGAGATACTTCGGGCATTTCCTTTTCCAGTGTCCTACCTCTTTGTAGTGGGTGCACTCGGAGTCCTTTTCCGAATTATATTCTTTGGTGGTGGAGGATTTTTCTGCTTTGGGGCGTAATTTGACTTACCTTTCCAGCAGACTTTCTTTACCTCTTGTGGTTTCTTACCCTTGTCTTTCTTGATCTACCCTGCCTTAATAACCATTACAACATGCGTTTCAACCTTCTTTGGAAGCCCTTTCTGATGTGACTTTAGCATAGCATGTAGCTCTACTAATGTCTTTCCCATGCTATGCAAATTGTAAGTTTGCACAAGTGATTCATAATCCTTATTGAGAGAGTTCAAGATAAAACTCACAATAAGTTCTTTAGGCATGGGATAGGCAAGGCGTTTTTAAAGTGTCAAAATAGCCTTTCATTTTTAGAAATTGAGTGCTAACGGATTGTCCAATCTCATGTCTGCAAGCATGAAATGCTTTAGTAGTATAAAAAGCTCTTGTTTATCTTTTTTCTCAAACATAGTATTGAGTTCAGTGATCATCTCATAAGCATTGAGATTCTCCATCATTATATGAAGTTCTGGAGACATCGCTGCTAACATGACACATGTCGCGTCATTGTTCTTTAAACATCGCATTGTATGCTTCTTGAACAACTGGCTCAACATTTTCCTTAGGAGCTGGAATCAAAGGTTTATCCAGATAACTCATTCGGTCTTCAGCCCTAAGACAAATTCTTAAGTTTTGGTACCGTATGGAGAATTTTGATCCTATCAACTTATCCTTGAAAAAGTTCGACCTTAGTGTAGAATCCTTGTTTTGGGCAGTAGCCATCTAAAAAATAAAGTTCAGAAAATATTAGTATTTTCAACAATAAGTCTCTCATAAAATTAACTACCCATGTTAACAATTAATTTTATAAAGAGCCTAAGACCCAACTTGAACTTATTCCATCAATGCAGTTGATCTACTAGAGACGAACTAATTCAAAAGGTAATCATCGAATGATAATTGCAAAACTCTTAGCCATAATGAGGTCATGACTTACAATATCTAGTATAAACGTAGTCACGTCATGTTTACCTCATCTCATACTTTGTGCAAAAGGTCTGACTAAACATACACAACGTAAGTCATCCAATATTAATATATGGATTTATAGCCTTCGGGTCTGACCCTTGGGTTATTGTGGTGCTTCATATTGGGTTAAGTCTTAAGACTGTCTTTGATGACATAACCAATACAAGTGACTAATAACTTGGTTAGTACAAAACTTACTTAACTGGTTATGATTTAATTTTTGAAAATCATGACAAAAATTCGTATAAAAGGAAATATGTAATACTTCCTTTTATAACAAGTTTCTAAAACAATGAATTTACCATATTTTAAAACTTTCCTTAAATAAAACATATGCCTCAGTTTCATGAAATCACCGGTAATTTAAAACCGAGATGTCCATTGTTTTAAAAACGTTGTACTAATCTTCATAAAGTCCCATAGGTTTGTTCGATCGGGTTTTCCTCACATCTCTTACGGGCACCAACGGAAAACTTAAACAAACCTTACTGTGGTGACATTCGATCTATGACGTCTTGGAAGAGACACAGAAAAGAACCGGAGAAGCTGGCCAGCTGTAGAAGCTAGTTAAGCGCCCTTCTTCTTTAGGAAATCTTTACGAGATCCGCCTTTTCTAGTCTAGTGTAATCTAACTAAAACTTTATAGATATCGAATAAAAGACAGTTTTTATATATTTCTAGAGTAATTAAATATTTAGTATAGGACCAAATATTCACTTACCGTAGTTAGTCCGGTTTAATTCTTGAAAATCTTATTGCATTTATACATTATAACAATAAATCAAATAAAATAATCAAGATAATAAAGTAAACTAATATATCACATATAAACTATAATAAGGGAAGATATTTTCCAAAAATAACTTGTTTAGGGCACTAAATTTTAGTAAATTAAAAATCCAATTTTCTGATTTTAGGCAGATTCTGTTTTGCAAGCAAAAAACGAGCAGGAAAAAGTCTTCCCCATATTTCGGCTAAAAGTAAAACATTGTGCATAATCGAGTTTTTAGTGTCCTTATGGAGATCGGACCATAAAAGTGTACATATTATTTTATAAAAAATATTTTCTGTTCGGGTGTCAAAAATCGCACCCCCAAAATAAGTTTATAGAACTCACAACCATGCAACCACCAATCCAATTAGTGTATTCTTATCACATAGAAATCCCAATCATGTTAAGCATCTAACACATTGATTGTGGTAAAATACGACCTTTTAGGAAAAAGGCGTAAAAGCGGTAAGTATTAAGTGATGATTTAGGAAAATCAAACACTAATGACCCTTATGATGTGAAAGTTCGTTTTCCAAGGAGGTATATGTGTGTGAATAATTCGTAATTGATTTGAGATTAATATTTGAAAGAAGGGGATGATAAAATAGAATGACGAAGACGTGAAAATTATTACTACGACGACTAAAATTAAAACCGTAAAAAGTGCCAAAATAAAAATTAATTCTAAAAATTACCAAAACATTACCAAAAATCAAATTAAATAAACTAAGAGTTTACAAATGATCAAAACTTTTTCAAACCTTTTAATTAATTAAATATTAATTTTTAAATGCTAATTAAATCCCTAAAAATCAAAATAATTATTAAAAAGCCCAAATAAAGATTTTTCACTTTTTAAACCTCTAAAATGACCAAACAAGACTAAAAATCATTTTTATGAATTTTTAAACTAATTAAATCTATTTAAAATGATTAAAATCTATTAAAAACTTAAAATAATTCTAGAAATTAGAAAAATGAAGATAAAATTAATCTAAGATTTGAAAAAATCTTATTTTAATGTAATTAACCTAAGAAAAATATAAAAAGTGCAAAAATGAGAAAATTGAAATTTAATAATAAAATAATATTAAAATAATATTAAAAATCTAAAAATTATAAAAAATTCTAAAAACTTGCAAACTAGTTTATTTTAACCTAAATAATCAGAAAATGAAAGTGAAATTACCAAAATACCCCTATTGGGCCCCCAAATGGGCTAAAAACCATAACAGACTACTTAAATGGGCTAAATGGGCCCAATAAAATCAAACTTAACCAAATCGGCTGAAAATGTAACACCCCGAAATCCGGTAGGTCCCACACAAGCAACATGGGGTGCCACGTTAAGTAAATCAGAAAACTGCAATATAAGGGCTGTAAAATGACGTAATAAAACCTGTTTTCACATCACACCCTAACAGAAAATATTAAATAAATCAAGTGTTTTGCGGAAGTTTAAATTAAATAGGTCCCAAAAAGTTTAAAGTTTCAAATGAAGCACATAGGCTTCTACCCAAGTCAAAGTTTAACCAAGTTTTACCGTAAGACATCTAACGGTGAATTTGTGTCCAAATCTTACCCTTTCATGGAATTTAACCATGGATACAACAAAATAGTTTAGAAAAAGGTAAGCATGTCAACAGCAAAAATACTATAGAATAAGTCGAATGTCCGCAATATCCACGAGCTCCCATCCATGCAACTAAGCTTGATTACCTGAGAAATACATGTAAAATCGTCAACATAAAGTTGAGTTATATTCATAGGTTTAGCAATAAAGGTGTGGAATACAATCATTCATTTGTAAAACAAGTAAATAGAGAAAATTGTTATGATCATTAACCATAGTCCGAAACCAATATTATTGATGTTTAGTTCATGAACCGAAGCTTAACTCAAATTAAGTTCCTCTAGGGAGTATTCAGCCTAAATACTCAAGTATAAACAAATGTAAGTGCGTCAAGGTAATCGGGACGGGGATTGTCAATCCCGATGGATCCACCCACAACATTCGCACTTAGCGCAAAGCATACGGGACAATTAACGGTTCATGATCAAGAGAGGAAACTTAAGGCTATTAACTATAAGCAATAATATCAATGAAAACTGTTGGAAAGCATACAAGTCTGAAAAGCATACAAGTTCTGGATAGCATGTAGTTTTTAAATGGATGTGTTCCACCATGTAAAATCTCACCCCGCGTTTAGAAACAATGTACAAGTGGAAAAAGGGGCTATGAACTCACCTTCGATAAGCGTGCTAAGCTAAGAAGGAAAATGAACAGAACAATAATCTTCAAGGACCTACACAACGGTTTCGTGACGTATAAACAGAAGATACCAAGAACAAAGAATAGAAAAACTAGTAAACTAGTCACTAGTAGAAATACGTATAAAAGAAATTTAGTATTCGCGTAACTTGAAAGCACAAAATGATTCGGACTTGGGATGTGGTCAATGGAATGGGGTCTACTGTATGAAATCATTATCAAACTTATTTTAATCTTTAAAGTCTTGTACATGATTAACTCACACAATTAAGTTGCAAAAATTAGTTAACTAGTGCAATAGAAGCACATTTTGAAAACAAGCTGTCAAGATTAATTCATAAGTAAAAATGTGTAAAAGTTCTGAATGTCAGGCTTATGGGTCTGGAAAGACATTTGAAATACCTTTCCAACCCAAAAAGAATCAACACAATTTCATTTACCCATCAACGGGAAAGGTCATTTTAGTGCAGCAACCTCTTTTACCCAAAATGACCCGTTTTAGACACAAAACGGTTTTGACAGTTACGGACAATCCGTAAAACCTTTTAACTTAATTCCAAAGAGAAAAGTCATATATTTGCCATATGTTCTGTATAAAAGCATAGAATCACCATTTTGACTTAAAAAGGTTGGACCTTTAACAAATTTTTGGCGCGAAATCACATTTTGACCGGTTTCACTGTTTTGACCATAAAATGAGTATCCGGATAGTACTATCGTCAATTCAACTCCGTACAAGCTTAGAACGTAATTGGCTATCTATTTTTAAACAAAAATCACAGGTTTTGTTTTTACAAAAATTTGGCCATAGGCTGCCTAAACTCACGAAATTTTCTAAGTGTTTTACACTTCCACAACATGTTCTAACAAGCCCTAATTGTTATAAAACCATGAAAAATACTTGTACACATTTACCAAACACCAAAAACGCATAAGGTGCCGTTTGGGACAGCGGATATTTAGTTCATTTATCATAACCATTCCATATCACAAGTCCAAAATCATTGCATACATAAAAATATAGTTATTTAGGGTTTGAATCATACCAAAACACAAGTAAACTTGTGCTAGTAAATCGAAACCATAAGAACTTCTAGCTCCACCTAGTGAACTTGAACCAAATCAACCTAAAAAGTGACCACATTTGATTTTTATTAGAAAATATCACATTCTAAGCATCAATGTTTTAAAAACCGGTTCAACCCGGCCGGTTGAACCGGTCGGACCGGTGACCGGTGATATTACCGGGTCGTTGGTAGCCGGTTTTCAGGAGATTCAATACCCGGATTGAACCGCCGGGTTTTAGCCAACCCGGTTTGAACCGGTTGCTAGAAACCGGCCGGTTTCCAATTTTCTTGTTGTTAACACAGCACCGGAATTAATGGCAGGGATGGATTGCATGAAGAAGATAGTCAAATGTTGAGTGTAAAGTATTGTAGTCAAAACGAATTTAATTATTATTTTATTTAGACATGTGAGTGGGATGAACAATGAATGAATAGTTGCCTCACAATCAACCATATGTATTTGATATAAAAAACAAAATCAACTAACCTGAGTTATTTTTGTCAAATATCCATATTTCATATTTTGGTTTTGACGGTGTCAAATGTATCTCACTATGTGTAAATGTAATATACTTATTTCAAATCTCGTATTCAGATTTCAAGCTTTTTATAAGTTTGATATAAGTTTTTTTGGATTTATGAATGCTCTGTATAAAAGATTATTTTAAAACTAATTTATTATAAACCGGTTTGATTTTACGGTTCAACCGGTTCAACCGGTTGAACCGTGAACCAGCGGCTAGACCGGTTCAGTTAAAAAACCGGGTTTTAAAACATTGCTAAGCATAACCCATCTCTTAGAACACGTTTTTAAACAAGGATTTACAAAGATTTTTGAAGATTTGAGCTATATCAAGAACATGCAATACTTGTTACATGTGTAAATTAACACATGGAATTATGTTAGGAATTGAAAAAGAAACATAAAACAAGAAATTTTATACCTTGAATCAAAGAAAATCACTGGTTATGGTGGCTTTGTTTTGGTTCGTTGCACCACAGAAAGAAAAGAACTGTGTTTTTTTTGTCAAGTTTGATAGAAGGAAGTGCAATATATCTAATTTTATAAAATAAAAATATATGGTGGACTCCCTTGGGCTTGGGCTAGACGAAATCCCCATCACCAAGACCAATTTTTCATTGTTTTGGCCCAATTAATTTTACGGGTTTATTAAACGTGTAGTTTTCAACAAAAACCGAGACCCGTTTAAACTTAAAACGAAATTTCTTTAAAATTGATCGTAAACACTTGTTTGGTTCTAAAATCACAAAGGAAGCCTAAAAAGTCTAATATAACTCAAGTAAGTAGAAAATAAATTTTTGCGGCGTCGGATCCACCCGAAAAGTCAGCCCGACGCCCGAAAACGCGAAAATATAAAAATTCACCGTTGTGTCTGTAATCGTCCAAGATAATGTTTTTCATTATTTTTCGAGTAAAAAGTCAAGAATAAGTCATATAAAATATGTCGAAACCTCGTAAAACGTGTATTAGTGAAAAATTGAAATTAACGAATAAGAATCGAGTAAAATAGAATAAATGGAATAAAGTAATTACCAGAAAAGACAAGTTGTCACAATTATTTTTAGAGTAAAATAACAGTAATAAGTTGTATAAAATGTATCGAGACCTCGTTAATCGTGTAATACTGAAAAAGTCGTAGTAACCAATTAGAATCAAATAAAACAAAATAAATAGAATAAAGTAATCACTGGAAAAAGACGAGTTCTCACAGTCGACCCCTCTAAAGGAACTCTGGTCCCTCAGAGTTCAACTGGAGAAGCTAAAAGTTGAGGAAGTCGTCAATATAAACTATGATGAACAGATCAAGTTAGGATCTGCAACCCTGTTCGTCAATCCATGAACACTGCGAGGGCATTCGTAAGACTAAACGGCATCACGGTAGACTCAAAATGTTCGTAACGGGTACAGAAGGCGGTTTTAGGAAAATCACTTTCATGAACTCGCAATTGATGGTAACTAGATTTAAATTCTGTCTTAGAAAATAGCAAGCACTCATTCAGCTTCAAGGTGCTAAATGGTATGGAGATTTAGCAACAAGTAACGCACCAGAAATGAGATCAATTTTGGATTCAACTTCGCACGCAGGAGGTTATCTGGACAAGTCATTAGGAAATAGCCCAAGAAAATCATAGACGGCACGAATATTGTCCAAACGCTTTTCAGCAGATGTAATATACTGCAGAGATTTTGAGTCATCCGTCGGCTGATCGTCGTGGAGTTCCAACATCGCACCAGAAGGCAAAGGAATACGTAAAATTCGCTCAAAGCAAACAATGACCGCACGATGGTTCACTAACCAATCCATACCCACGATAACATCAAAGCTGCCAAGCCGTGTGGGCAGGAGCTCAAAAGAAAACAGGTGACCAAGCAGGTCAAACGTACAATTGTGTAAAACAGAACCGGTGGCAACAGGATTGATGGCCAAGAAGGTAAATCAAAAACGGTTAAAATGTGCGATAATAGATTAGAATAAACCAAAACAAGGAAGCGCAAAATACGTAAACAATGAAACCCATATATTCGCATTATTAAAAGGTAAACACACTGTACGGATTAAAATCGGGGTTAAAGGTACCAATCACTTAGGTTTAAATCAATCATGGTAATAACGCAGTAAATTATAATGACTTTCAAAAGAGCTTGGTGATTATAAGTAAGACCAGTATCAAATAAAATTTTCAACCATTCAAAAAATAAGTAGAATAAGTTTAATTTTATTTTTTTTGAAGAAACTGTAGGGTGTATGTATGAAACTGAAATTTGAAATCCAGGTTTAAGATTGCAAGTATAGAAATTCCATTTTCAGATTCTGAAAAAAAAAACAAATCACCGAAAAGAAAACGTCCTCTTTTTATTTTTAACCGATATTGGTAAGGTGTAACTGAAACGGGTTGAAATAAACGTATTATTTTTTTTAAAGAAATCCATGTCTTTTAAAACGTTAGCCATTTATTTTACGGAGAAAGTGTATAAATCCACTTCTTAGATGTAAGAAGTTAATTTAGTAATTTTGAACATTTGTGATAATCTTGTAAATTTTCGTAAAACTTTGTAAAAATCTTTAAAAAGTTTCGTAGGTGTAATCAATGCATCAACAGTAAGCAGGGAACACACTCGGAATTCCACAATATATAAGGTAGAAACAGAACAAGAATAATGAATACAAGTTGCATAATGCGCAAGCAATAATTATATTGCAGCACTTAAAAGTCATACGGATCTTTGAAGCGAGGACACAATACACGTGTCGACGATAAGACGGCGAAAACAACCAAGTACATCATCAAGTCGTCCAAAGTCAGTGACATTTCGGAGATCTACCCATGTCACTCGAAGACGTCAATAAAATAATGAATAAAGCATCGAAACTTCAAGTTGATCACCAATGATCGATGATTTTACAAGCAGTCAAAAGAACTTTCATCGTGAAGGGAGACGGAAGCAAAGTTTAAGGTGACAGTGGTCATGAACGGATACACCCACGTGTGGTGAATTCGTTCGAGTAAGGATATGGGCACATATGCAGATGTCCCATGATAGAACTAATTGCAAACCCCATCAAGATTGTGTTTTTCAACAATCTTGTTAAAAGTTGATCTTTATAAAAAAAATTGGTGGTGGCTACTATTCAGCCGTGCATGGCTCCATCTAAATTATACACATGTGCACAGCTATGTATAATTTAGGCGCAGCAATGCAATGCTCAGCTTCGTCAAACCATTATTATTATAATTCAATGTATAAACCATAACATTCATAGAGTAGAAATCAAACAATTTCTGAAGATCTTTTATAGTAGAGTACTTATTTAATTTGCCAGATAATTTGTAAACAGTTTTAAAATGATAATCATTTATTAAAACTCAAGTGAAATATCTCGTAAAATGATAGTATCGCTAAGTTTCCTTAGGTAGAATTAAATATACTTGGTAAAATAGTAACATGTTAAATTTTCTTGGGTGACATCATATTCACTTTGTAAAACACTGAGTGGTTTGCACAAGAGTATCAAAGGGTAGTTCACAAGAGAATGGGAGAATCAATCACGATACGATAATTTTTTTATTTTTTTATTTTTTTTTTGCTTTGGAGAGGTTAAACCAGAAACTTCATGAAATAGAGGGTATTAAAGGCGATAGAATACGGAGAGGAGAATTGTCAATCACGGCTTCAAGCGATAGAGAGCGAATTGCAAAACACAAGTCAACACAGGGATTCAGTCAAAATTTGCACAATATGATATTTCAGATCCATGAACGAGAAAGTTTAGACAAGAAAGACTTTAGCATGCATAACTGAATAGTCTACAGAAAATGCAACACTGAGGAGTATCATTAGCAACAATGAAAGTTATAAGCGTAAGAATACTGGAATTTAGAGCAATGCAACTGAAATCACATGACGAGTAGTAAACCAAGAAAATGGTAGTAAACCAAGAATATAGTAGCAAATCGAGAATGTAGTAAGTCAAAGAATGTAGTAGCGAATCAAGAATGTAATAGTAAACCAAGAATATGATGGTAAATCAAGAATGTAACGAAAATCCAAGGAAGTGGTAATAAATCAAGGAAGTAGTGATAAATCATGAGTGTAGTAGTAAATCAAGGATGTAGTAAATAAAAAAACACCATTTTCTAAACAAAGTGGTAACCATGTTCGTCACAAGTAGTATATTGACATAGCATGTCGAATAGTAGCAAGATATTACAGTGGAAAGTGGAAACAATAACTGAAATACATGGAAATCAAAGTACATGAAATAAGGAAAGAAAATCTAGAAGATCGAAGTAATCAAGTAGATGACCAACAGACGAATCATCGCCGGTTGAGAAGAGATCGCTGTCCTCAGAAAGGTTGTTCGATATGTCACGTCCAAGTTGTACCATGTTCGTGAAAATTTTCAACTTTTGAAGAGTTTCTATTTTTAGTAAGTTTCTATTATAGGAAACTTTCAAATTTTGGAAAGCCTAGAAAGATAAATTAATTTACATCGGCTCGTAAAGATGAATTTCAAATTATATTTTTCCATATCGTCTTACTAAAACTTTTCTATAGAACTTCACTCGTAACTTCAACAATGTATTTTTTTTTTTTCCACATAGACACAGAAAATTTCGAGTTTTAGACCCGTTAACAACGTTTTTCAACTTAACAAGCCTTGCTGGAGAAGTAATACGACCCAACGAACAACTTTTCAGTTTTACACGAAACCCGAAAATCGACAAAAAAAGATGTAAATGCCCCTACATCAGATCTGATGGAAAACGACATAAAATGAAATTACCTATTTTTCGTTAACTTTTTTACACGTTATCACGCATTTTAGACCACGCTTTTATCGCGGTAAGCTAGTCACGACATTCTGAACAACTTTCATGCTTCGCCGGAAGGCTGAAACGGATTCTGAAGTGCTCGAAACGGCCGCTCAAAACTGCACCAGCATCTAATTTAACGTAATAGCTGAATTTATGTATTAACATGTTGAAATGAATTTTGTTAAAATTAAGCCACTTCTACTCATTTTGAGACTCCGATTTCCTATAATAGACGAAAAATATCATTCCGGACAACTTTCGTGTTTTGGCCGAAGGCCGAAACGGACCAGAAGACGCTCAAAACGTTAAAATTCGGTTCTGCGCATACATGATATTTTACCAAAAACTTGTTGAATTTTTACATGAATTCTCAAAAATTGAATCGGCTCTAAAATGTTCGTTTTTAGGAGTTAGAATATCTATTTTATGTCAAAACGATCGTCTAAATAAGATTTATCTACCCATTCAATAAAAATATAGATTTTCAAAAATCTCGGACCTCGTTTTCCACGATAAAGTTTCTGCAGCAATGCTGTTTGGAAATTAAAGAAATTCAAAATCTTAAAATTTTGGCGCAAATCTTCTTTTTTGAGAGTTAGAAATCGTGCCATATATCAAAACGTTCGTAAAAATGACCCCTTTCGTAATTCCAAGGGAAAAACTAGTTTCAATAACCTTAACACGACCAAATTGAGCTCGTAAATTTTCTGCAATAAACATATTTTTCGTGACATCATAAAATCTCAACCAAAAACACTATTAACTTGTCACATGTATCACGAAAACATCCCAAATTGTTTAATTCAGTATACTAACACCTTTTTAATATGATAATTAGTGTGCACGCACATCTCATGGAACTTAAATTGCTAAAAGATAATTAATCCAAACGGACCTATATGAAATTATCATAAAATTGTTTCAAGAAAACCATCATATGGGAATAAGGTAAAGCGATGTATAATGTAATCAAGTTCAAATATTTAAATGTAGGTACTCAATGGTATTTTGAATCATGTAGTAAGAAATCAAGTTTAGTAAACGTTTAGGTACAATTATGTAGTAAAAACATACTACAATCGACGGACATATCTTAAGCGAGGAGGTCGTAAGACAACGATGACGTTTCATGGATGTAGCTAAATGCTATAATTCAAAGTCGGGAAAATTGAATACGAAAATTCGAGCAATGCTATAATTCAAAGTCATGCAATCATAACCCAGAGGGTTAACAGAAAGAATATGGAAACTCACGATAGAATTCGGTACAATACCAAAAGTAAATTTCAAGAGATGTCGAAAGAACACGATGGCGCTCCAAGGCAATTATCGAATGCCACAATTTAAAGTCGGACAAATAAACAGATTGGCCCACGATCCAATAGACGAAATCGAACACACCCAAAGTGTTATATAAATAATAACATAAAAATGATCAAGGAGAGGGATATGAAATCGACAAAAAGAAAAAAAGAAAAAAGAAAAAAAATTATACGATCGAAGAATTCTTCCAAAGGCTTAATTGTCGAAATCGATCAAACCAATGATGGTCAATAAAAATCCTCATGATCAACAATGATCAACACAAATACGGCGCGGGAGGATATAAAAGTAGAGTAGTGAATATTGTTGTAATATAGAAATCTTGAAGTAAACCAATGTGAATGTGAATCAAGTGAAGTAAAGAGAATAGTACATAATGTAACAAGTGTAATAATCTCAAAGTAAAACAATATAGGCCAAAATCAAGTGAAGTAAGAATTAGAGAGTTACCCGTGGATGCCGACAAATTCTTGGCACATTCTGTATTTGACACTAAGACTCAAAAAATAAATTTGAAAACTTTTATGGTTATAGACCAAGTTTAAAAGACACTTAGTTCCCTATAACCGAAGATCTGATACCAAACTGTAACACCCCGAAATCCGGTAGGTCCCACACAAGCAACATGGGGGTGCCACGTTAAGTAAATTAGAAAACTGCAATATAAGGGTTGTAAAATGACGTAATAAAACCTGTTTTCACATCACACCCTAACGGAATATATTAAATAAATCAACTGTTTTGCGGAAGTTTAAATTAAATAGGTCCCAAACAAGTTTAAAGTTTCAAATGAAGCACATAGGCTTCTACCCAAGTCAAAGTTTAACCAAGTTTTACCGTAAGACATCTAACGGTGAATTTGTGTCCAAATCTTACCCTTTCATGGAATTTAACCATGGATACAACAAAATGGTTTAGAAAAAGGTAAGCATGTCAACAGCAAAATACTATAGAATAAGCCGAATGTCCGCAATATCCACGAGCTCCCATCCATGCAACTAAGCTTGATTACCTTAGAAATACATGTAAAATCGTCAACATAAAGTTGAGTGATATTCATAGGTTTAGTAGTAAAGGTGTGAAATACAAGCATTCATTTGTAAAACAAGTAAATAGAGAAAATGGTTATGATCATTAACCATAGTCCGAAACCAATATTATTGCTGTTTAGTTCATGAACCAAAGCTTAACTCAAAGTAAGTTCCTCTAGGGAGTATTCAGCCTAAATACTCAAGTATAAACAAATGTATGTGCGTCAAGGTAATCGGGACGGGAATTGTCAATCCCGATGGATCCGCCCACAACATTCGCGCTTAGCGCAAAGCATACGGGACAATTAACGGTTCATGATCAAGAGAGGAAACTTAAGGCTATTAACTATAAGCAATAATATCAATGAAAACTGTTGGAAAGCATACAAGTCTGAAAAGCATACAAGTTCTGGATAGCATGTAGTTTTTAAATGGATGTGTTCCACCATGTAAAATCTCACCCCGCGTTTAGAAACAATGTACAAGTAGTAAAAGGGGCTATGAACTCACCTTCGATAAGCGTGCTAAGCTAAGAAGGAAAATGAACAGAACAATAATCTTCAAGGACCTACACAACGGTTTAGTGACGTATAAATAGAAGATACCAAGAACAAAGAATAGAAAAACTGGTAAACTAGTCACTAGTAGAAATACGTATAAAAGAAATTTAGTATTCGCGTAACTTGAAAGCACAAAATGATTCGGACTTGGGATGTGGTCAATGGAATGGGGTCTATTGTATGAAATCATTATCAAACTCATTTTAATCTTTAAAGTCTTGTACATGATTAACTCACATAATTAAGTTGCAAAAATTAGTTAACTAGTGCAATAGAAGCACATTTTGAAAACAAGCTGTCAAGATTAATTCATAAGTAAAAATGTGTAAATGTTCTGAATGTGAGGCTTATGGGTCTGGAAAGACATTTGAAATACCTTTCCAACCCAAAAAAAATCAACTCAATTGCATTTACCCATCAACGAGAAAGTTCATTTTAGTGCAGCAACCTCTTTTACCCGAAATGACCCGTTTTAGACACAAAACGGT
The DNA here is from genome assembly GCA_025667525.1 of Glebionis coronaria. Taxonomy (NCBI): domain Eukaryota; kingdom Viridiplantae; phylum Streptophyta; class Magnoliopsida; order Asterales; family Asteraceae; genus Glebionis; species Glebionis coronaria. The sequence continues at coordinate 467,748,429 of CM046879.1, forward strand.
TTTGACCGTTACGGACAATCCGTAAAAGCTTTTAACTTAATTCAAAGGGAAAAGTCATATATTTGCCATATGTTCTGTATAAAAGCATAGAATCACCATTTTGACTTAAAAAGATTTGACCTTTAACAAATTTTTTGCACGAAATCATATTTTGACCGGTTTCACCGTTTTGACCATAAAATGAGTATCCGGATAGTACTATCGTCCATTCAACTCTGTACAAGCTTAGAACGACATTGGCTATCTATTTTTAAACAAAAACACAGGTCTTGTTTTTACAAAAATTTGGCCATAGGCTGCCTAAACCCACGAAATTTCCAAGTGTTTTACACTTCCACAACATGTTCTAACAAGCCCTAATTGTTATAAAAACATGAAAAATACTTGTACACATTTACCAAACACCAAAAACGCATAAGGTGCCGTTTGGGACAGCGGGTATTTAGTTCATTTATCATAACCATTCCATATCACAAGTCCAAAATCATTGCATACATAAAAATATAGTTATTTAGTGTTTGAATCATACCAAAACACAAGTAAACTTGTGCTAGTAAATCGAAACCACAAGAACTTCTAGCTCCACCTAGTCAACTTGAACCAAATCAACCTAACAAGTGACCACATTTTCTTTTCATTAGCAAATATCACATTCTAAGCATAACCCATCTCTTAGAACACGTTTTTAAACAAGGATTTACAAAGATTTTTGAAGATTTGAGCTATATCAAGAACATGCAAAACTTGTTACATGTGTAAATTAACACATGGGGTTATGTTAGGAATTGAAAAAGAAACATAAAACAAGAAATTTTATACCTTGAATCAAAGAAAATCACTGGTTATGGTGGCCTTGTTTTGGTTCGTTGCACCACAGAAAGAAAAGAACTGTGTTTTTTTTTCAAGTTTGATAAAAGGAAGTGCAATATATCCAATTTTATAAAATAAAAATATATGGTGGACTCCCATGGGCTTGGGCTAGACGAAATCCCCACCACCAAGACCATTTTTTCATTGTTTTGGCCCAATTAATTTTACGAGTTTATTAAACGTGTAGTTTTCAACAAAAACCTAGACCCGTTTAAACTTAAAACAAAATTTCTTTAAAATTTATCGTAAAAACTTGTTTGGTTCTAAAATCACTAAGGAAGCCTAAATAGTCTAATATAACTCAAGTAAGTAGAAAATAAATTTTTGCGGTGTCGGCTCCACCCGAAAAGTCAGCCCGACGCCCGAAAACGCAAAAATATAAAAATTCACCGTTGTGTCTGTAATCGTCCAAGATAATGTTTTTCAGTATTTTTCGAGTAAAAAGTCAAGAATAAGTCATATAAAATATGTCGAAACCTCGTAAAACGTGTATTACTGAAAAATTCGAATTAACGAATAAGGATCGAGTAAAATAGAATAAATAGAATAAAGTAATTACCAGAAAAGACAAGTTGTCACAATTATGTTTGGAGTAAAATAACAATAATAAGTTGTATAAAATGTATCGAGACCTCGTTAACCGTGTAATACTGAAAAAGTCGTAGTAACCAATTAGAATCAAATAAAACGGAATAAATAGAATAAACTAATCACTGGAAAAATACGAGTTCTCACAGAAAATCACCAGTCTGACTCAAAAATTGATTTTAAGCACAAAAGTCTAAAGGCCCAAAAGCTGAAAATGTGCTTATCACAGCTTAAATGGTCAACAGCTTATTCTTAATGGGCCAATAAGCCCATTATGCCATAAGCTAATGCCATAAGCTCTAATTGAACACACAACATCTTATTGAGATTCTAAACCAATCTGCAAAAAGAAATTTCGAAAAAGCTCAAGTAATAAGCCAAAACTTTGAAAAGAACTTTTTCACTAAACGACAAAATAGTCGGGTTAGAGTTCTAGGGCGTTTCAGAAGCTGATTCTTTTTACAAAAGTTCACAAATAGCTTAACTAAAAAAATCAATCATAAAATTCACAAAAAGCCAAGTAGAATAAGCTGTAGGAGCAAATAAGCTGGCTGAAAAAGCAAAATAAGCTAGTTTCCTAGCAAAAGCTTAACCAAATGACTTGTAACTTTCCAGATTTGATATTAAGCTGAGAAAAATGACACCTATTACAAAAGCCAAGTTTTTGCATGAATAAGCAGTTCTCAAAACTAAGCCAAATTGTGCTTATTTGACCAAAAGTCAAAGTTCACCAAAATTCACCAAATGCTCAGGGATTGTTTGTAATCTTGTTTTAAGCAATTTTTTTGAAGAACTCAAGGTAGAGTAATTGTGAATCAAGTGGTCAATTGACGAAATGACAACAGATTTTGGACAAATTAGGCCAATAAGCCAGTTAGCTTATAAGCTCTCAAATAAGCAAACCAAATAGCCAAATTGTCTCACAAGCAGCACAAAATCAAGTTCCAAGCAACAAATAAGCAGGGCATACACTAGATAACAAAATGCAAGGCAAAATTGAGGTGGTCACTTTGCTGATGCAAATGACCACTTCAGCCAACTTTGATAAGCTCTAGCACCCACAATAAGCCACCAAATTCAACAAATAGATAATGCACAAATAGCTTATCACCTAAACTCTTCCCAAACCAGATTTCAGACCTTAGATCCAACAAACAAAGATTTTATTGGATCTGATGTGTATGACCAATTTCAAACCAAAATATTCGGATTTTTCCAAAACTTCAAAAACCTTTTCCAAACCTCTTGCTACTTAACCAATGACCAAAACCAGTTGCATATGACTTGTTTAGACTACCCAAGCCCTAAGAACCAAGGGCACAAGGCCACAAGGCCTTATGATCCCAAAATCCCAAACAGCCTTATTTTAGTCCTTTTTCAAACAAACTTTTTATTTAATCACACAACCTACTGATTTTATGGTTCAATTACCTCAACTAGGTGACAACTAACAGATAACAACAATAAAACACAAAGCACAACACACAAGAACAACAAATCACATGGCAAACTTCATATGAGACATAAACATGAAATTTTTTAGAGGAAAGTTAAAAAGAGCTTATACCTATCCCCCACAACTTCCTAGAGGGATCAGCTATGCTCCTTGGACCACTCTCAACAACTAGAGAGTGACCAAGGTCCTTGAACAAAGGAGATGGTATGTGCCTTGGTTGATGGTTCAAAGCAGAACATCAAGGGCTTGATTTCTTCAACACAAGCAGCAAACAACCTATCTAAAGGTTGATAAACCTTCACTAGCTTGGTGTCAACAAGCTTGCAAGGGCTTATAGATTTTGGATAAGGGTTAGTACAAGATAAGTAGCACAAACAGATGACTGATTTCAAGGTTTTTTCAAACTTGAAATCCTTACCAAATATAAACGTGCTATAACCACAAGATCAAAGCACCTTTATAACATAAACTGGAACTCAAAATTACCCTTAAACAACACCAACTTTCAAAAACATAAAATGAATTACAATTTTCTTAAAATACCAACTTTTATAAATTTTAAAAAGGAATTACAATGTTTAAAGAGTAAAACTGGAACAAGGCTCTCTCATAGGTTGAGGAGTACTTATATAGGCCCCAAGGACTGAGATTACAATGAAAACCCTAGCTACAAAGTCCCTAAAATGCCCCTTAAATCTTCTAGACGAATTTTGTTGATGAGCTGTTTAAATGCATCCAAGTCGTTCATTTTAGCTTTGTATCCAAGCAAGGAGTGTGGGTTGTTGATTTAGCCACGTGTCATTCCTGGTAGAGGAAGTTGGATTGTGATTGGTTGACGTGTTGAATGGTCGGGCCTTTTGGTGAGTGGGATTGAGTGTTTTTGGTGTGGGATGGGTTTTAGGTCATGTGAATCAAACGTGTGTCAGGGTAATTGGAATTAACCCTTTGTTTAAGTAAAGTAAAATCTGGGGGTGAAGAAGGGTAACAGTAACTTGTTTGATCCGTTTTTTGTGGAAGTGGAGTTGTTTGGCGCATTTTCTGATTTGAATGTTTCATATGCCCACCTTTGGTCCTTTTGTTTTGGCAAAGTGTGTAAACAAGGTTTTAAACCTTCATAACCCTTTTTCCTTTGTTATTTAAGTTTTCAACTTCACACTTTTGCCACAAAACTTTGGCAAAAGGTTTTCAAAGGTTGTTTTTGCCATTTTTGTAGAGTTTGAGGACTGATCTTAGACATTTCTCATCTTTGAAGGTCTTCAATGTGTCTTTGACTTCATGAGGGACCATTATTGACAATTTAGAATTGTTGAGGGACTAAACTTGCCAAATCTTCAAAGTTGAAGGACCTTTTTTGTAAATTTGACAAACTTAAGAGACCAAACTTGTAATTATGAATATACAAGGGTATTAAGTGTCATTTCTTCATAAATGAGGGATCAATATTGTACATATTCAAATCTTCAAGGGTTTTTCTTTGAGAAATCCATAACTATGGCCCGGTTCTTTGTACGGCCTCGTGTCCGTTTTCCTTGTTTCTTGTGATCTTTTGTCTTTTTCACGATATCCATACCTAAAACATACAAGTAAACAAACACAAGCATATATATGGTATTTTTATGACATTTTATGCATTTAAAGCCCGAAAAGAACGATGAGATCATGTATAAATGCCATCTCATCACTCTCCCATACTAAGCCATTGCCGTGCCCTCACGCAATGCTAGAATAAAGTATCTAAGCATCACCAAAATTCAATTTTATTATCCTTTATTGAAAAGTATAAGACTTGCAAAAATACTACGAAGATGTGTAAAGACATAATGTATGATTTTTATCACGTGTGTGACTTTTAGGGTCAATGAATAGAAACAAGTAAATGCCCCATAGAGTAAATTTCATCATCCTTGATTGTCATACATTCCATGATAAGTGCAAAAACGAGATCATTGTTGGTACAAGTCACAATGCTAACACTACTCATACGTCCAAATTGTGTAATACTTTTTCTCCCCGCAATCCTAGTTATTATGAAAAGAAATGGGTTTCTAGAATTTTTTAACTATTTGTCATGGATCACAAGTGATTCATATTGACTTATTTGAGTATTTATTAGTCCGAAAGTAAAGTAGCACGATTTAATTGATAGTTAGCCGAAGGACAAAATCTTTTAAAACGGCTTCTCGAGTATCTCCTTAAGTTCATATCTTGACATAACTCGTTTCACGATTTGAGACCTTTCTCAGACCGATATTTGGCATGTACTTCATTCTTCAAATCTTGGGTAGACGTTCTTGAAATTATGGTCTTCTCTTCATATTTTAGAATTTCTTCACTTGGCGTTTTTTAGATATTCTTCATACTTGGACCACGACTTCATCATTTTTCTTCAATCTTTATTTTGGACTTTGATATACAACGATCCGCCTCCTTTTCGGACTTGGATATATTTATCCTCATACCTTGTAAGGGTCTTTTTGGATAGACTTTCTCTATGGTCTTTAGGGGAGTTATTGCTTTTCGTCGTGTGTCTCGATCCTACATATTGATTTTGGAATAATGATACTTCACATCATCTTGGATCTTTAGCAACAAAATAGAGCTTCTCATGCCTTGTTAGGGCCTTTTTGGATCTTCACCAATCTTCGCATCCCGCTTCAATAAGTTATGCCATGGCTATGAACTCTATTCAACCCCGAGCAACTTTTAAACGATCTTGTGCTAGAAGTTAAGTAACCTTTCAAATCGTACGACCTTACTTATTGCAATTATTTTTATTCCTAATGCATTGATCTTAAGGGGGAAAAAGCCATAGTTAAAAACATATGAGTTTTTTAAAGAACAATTTCATGTTCTACGTTCAGCATGATCACTTGTCTAACTCTATCATCTCTCGTTTTTCACTATTTAAAGACCTCTAATTAAAGAGACTCGTGAATACTTAGCCATGCAAGTCAAAATTAAGCCAAATTTGGATAAGCTTTCTTTAAGACTATATCAAATCAAAGTTTTGGGTTTTCAAGCCACCTATAGGATCTTGCACTTTCTTGGACTTTTCATGTTTAGAGAATGCATTTTATAGTTCCCTTGATAAGTGACTTTCTAGGATCAATTATAGGAACTTGCGAAAAGTTCTTGTTCTTAACCCAAATGAGCTAAGACTTTCGCGTTTTAAAGTTCCCTATATAAAAGTCTAGCAAAACTTGAATTGAGCGGGTTAAGGAATGTAAAGGGCTCCAAATGCCCATCAAGTCAAACATTAGCTCTTATTCTACCCATCGGAAAATATACATTCGTGTCTGAAAAACACTTATTAAAACTAAAAAAATTTTAAAATTTGGCAATTTTTAGCCTTATTAGCAATAAAACAAAACATTGAAAGTTGGAAAGCGTGAGGGCGTAGCAAAGAAAGTACCTATTCACCCCCTCCCCCATACTAAAATTAAACATTGTCCTCAATGTTTCGAGTCTAAAGGTGGAGCACCCCCATACTAGAGACGAAGAGTCAAATGCTTAGGATCTAGCATGGAAAGGGTGATCAACAATATATCTAAAGCCGTTTATTAATTATGCTAAAAGATAATTGTTAGAACAATAAAGGATATGTCATGGATTCGTGAAAAACTTCTTCAAGCAAACGATCGAGGCTCACGTAAACGAACACGAGAGTCTTCAATTGTTATGATGATGATGATCTAGATAATACATTCACAAACAACCACGAGACAACGAGTTGGAAGGGTACAAATCCCCCCTCATTATTTATTAGAAAGAATTAAAAAGATAAGCATGAGATCTCCCTCATGAGGCACCTCGTTTTTTATTACCGAGTCATGAGCTCGACTCGATCCCCTCAATGCTAATTATCATTGGGGAAGGTGACTTGGTCGAGGTCATTCAATGAAGGAACTTCCCCACCAAAGTATTGCTTAAGCCTATGTCCATTCACCTTAAAATTAGGACCATCATTTTGAGCTAGCTCGATGGTCCCATAAGGAAACACTTGTGTAATGGTGAAAGGACCCGACCAACGAGATTTAAATTTCCCGGAAAATATCTTTAATCTAGAGTTAAAAAGTAACACTTGATCACCAACGTTAAAAACCCCGGTTTTTAATCTTTGCATCATGAAACTTTTTAGTCTTTTCTTTGAAAATCAATGAATTTTCATAAGCATTATCTCTTAATTCATCCAATTCATTCAATTGTATTTTCCGGTGATCCCCCGCGGTCTTCAAGTCAAAATTGGCATGCTTAAGGGCCCAATATACCTTATGCTCCAATTCAATGGCAAATGACAATTCTTCCCATACGCTAACTTATAAGGAGTACAACCGATAGGTGTCTTATAAGCGGTCCTAAAGGCCCATAAAGCGTCATCGAGTTTGTCGGACCATGAATCACGGTTTTCTCCAATCGACCTCTCTAAAATCCTCTTCAAAGCTCGTTTTGAAACCTCGACTTGCCCACTCGTTTTTGGGTGATAAGCCGTAGAAAGACGATGAGTAACTCCATATTTCTTTAAGACCTTCTCGAATTGGTCATTACAAAAACGGGTTCCACGATCGCTTATAATAGCGTGAGGGGTTCCAAACCTAGAGAATAGTTGCTTCAAAAACTTCACTACCACACCAGCATATTAGTAGGTAAAGCCTTAGCTTCCACTCACTTAGAAAGGTAGTCGACGGCGACGAGGATATACTTGTTACCATGAGACGATGGGAACGGCCCCATAAAATCTATGCCCCAAATGTCGAAAATCTCACACACTTGAATTATATTTTGCGGCATTTCATCACGTTGAGACGATTTTCCTTGACGTTGGCACGAATCACACGACTTCACAAGTGCGTGTGCATCACGATAGATAGTAGGACAAAAGAAGCCGGCATCGAACACTTTCTTAGCCATGAGATTAGAACCGTGGTGACCACCCGTGGGTCCCTCGTGACAAGCTCTAAGGATGTTAGAAGCTTCGGCACCAAAAACACAACGTCGAACGAGTTGATCCGCACAAACCCGAAAGAGATAAGGGTCGTCCCAAAAATAGAACTTGTCGTCACGAAAGAATTTTCTCTTTTGTTGTGTCGTCATACCCTTGATTATGAAATTGCCCGCATGGTAATTTGCAATGTCGGCAAACCATGGGGTGGTGTCTTTAGAATTCACTACACCGAGAGTCTCAAGAGGAAATGTTTCGGTGATTTCCTTGTTCTCGAAGACATCTTTGTGAGGATCTTCTAGACGAGAGAGATGATAGGCTGCTAGATTCTCGGCTCCTTTTTTGTCAAGCACGGTGACATCAAATTCTTGGAGGAGGAGCATCCAACGAAGCAATCTCGGCTTGGCATCTTGCTTAGCTAAGAGATACTTGATAGCCTAATGGTCGGCATACACGATGCTTTTAGTTAAGACGAGATAAGGTCGGAATTTCTCAAAAGCATAGACCACGGAAAGGAATTCCTTTTCAGTTGTGGTGTACTTTAATTGAGCCTCGGTCATCGTCTTACTAGCATAATGGATAGGACGGAAATGCTTTTCATAACGTTGCCCTAAGACGGCCCCTATAGCATAATCACTTGCATCGCACATGATTTCAAAGGGTAATTCCCAATTAGGAGCAACAAGAATGGGAGCTTCGGTAAGTTTCCTTTTAAGAGTTTCGAAAGCTCTAACACAATCCTCATTGAAATTAAAAGGAGCATCCTTCTCGAGAAGGTGTGTCATAGGTCGAGAGATTTTCGAAAAGTCTTTGATGAAACGACGATAAAAGCCCGTGTGGCCTAGAAAACTCCTAATTCCCTTAACGGTTTTGGGATGAGGTAACTTGGCAATGACGTCTACCTTAGCTTTATCGACCTTAATCCCCGCTTTCGAGACCTTATGTCCTAAGACGATTCCTTGTTTACACATAAAATGACATTTTTCCCAATTAAGCACAAGATGGTTTCTTCACAACGTTTTAACATTTGCTCGAGATTAGATAAACACGACGTGAACGAATTGCCAAATACCTAAAAGTCATCCATTAACACTTCCATCTACTTCTTGATCATATCGTGAAAAATAGCCATCATAGACCGTTGAAACGTACCCGGTGCATTGCAAAGTCCGAAAGTCATCCTACGATAAGCAAACGTTCCATAAGGACACGAAACGTAGTTTTCTCTTGATCACGAGGGTCGATAGGGATTTGAAAGTAACCGGAAAAACCATCTAAAAAGCAATAGAATTCATTTCCCGCGAGTCGCTCCAACATTTGATCCATGAAGGGCAAAGAAAAATGGTCTTTACGAGTGGCGTCATTTAACTTTCGGTAGTCAATACACACCCTTCAACCGGTCACAACACGAGTGGGAATTAACTCGTTGTTTTCATTAGGCACAACGGTCATTCCTCCCTTTTTTGGGACACAATGGATTGGGCTCACCCATGGGCTATTGGAGATAGGATAAATCATTCCCGCGTCAAGGATTTTTAAAACTTCCTTTTTGATGACATCGTGAATTTTGGGTTTTGCCTTTCTTTGACTTTGAATTGCGAGTTTGTAGTCCTCCTCCATCAAAATCTTGTGAGTACAAAATTTTGGGTCAATACCCTTAATGTCGGAAATTTTCCACGCAATTTCCCCTTTATGAGCTTTAAGAACTTTTAAGAGGGCGGTTTTTTCATCATTAGCAAGACCTTTTGCAATAATAACCGGAATCTTGTCATCACCTTCCAAGAATGCATATTCAAGGTGAGATGGAAGATCTTTCAATTCAAGGATAGGAGGTTCCTCGATTGAAGATTTTTGCTCAACACTCATAACTTCCATCGGCGGAAGAAATGGTGGAATAGAAGCATCATCACTAATAATCACCTCATCTTCATTGTCGATTTCATTTGAAGTAAAATCGCCTCCTTGGAATGGAGTGAGATTTGGTGTAGAATTAGCAAGAATCGGATCCAAAATAGTGGGATTGCCACTTGACGAGCTATCGAAAAAACCTAAAACTTCTTGTGAAAACTCATCGCAAACCACATCAACTAAGTCGATGTGACTGATGGTAGCGATTTTATAAACATGAGAAGGTTTTGAGTTTTGAGTAGCGTTTATAACAAGTTCCTCTTCGTTGAATCTCAAAGTAATAGTTCTTGCATGAACGTCGATAAGTGATCTCGAGGTATCTAAAAATGGACGACCTAAAATTAGAGGAACTTGAGGATCCGCGGGGATGTCAACTACTATAAAATCAACGGGATAGTAGAACTTCCCCACTTTTACGAAAACATCCTCGGCTACTCCACATGATAAAATCGTAGAATGATCGGCCATCTTAATAGACATGTTCGAAGGAGTAAGAGCCGGAAGCGAAAGCGATTTTCAAATGGAAAATGGTATCAAATTAATGCTCGCACCAAGATCGGCCAAGGCGAGGCATTATTTCATATCTTGTATATCACAAGGAATGAGAAACTTCCCGGGGTCACCAACTTTTTCCGGTATGCGGTTAAGATAAACCGAAGAACAATTAGCAAGCTTTGAAAGCTTTTCCTTATCGTTCATCATACTTTTAAAAGTGGAAGCGAAACGAGGCATATATAACAATGCGTCGACTAAACTTACATCAAAATGAACTTGTTGAAACATTTTTATCAAAAGCTCGATTTATTGTTTGTTACGTTCTTGCAATTTCTCTTTGTTTCGTCTCGAAGGGTAAGGTAAGGGTGGTGTGGGTTGGACATTAGGAAACGGCCTTGGAATCTCGGGTTCCATGATTGGTATTGGTTCAACGGTAGGTATGGCATGAGCGGTACTTCGTGGGCTTGTAATATGCTCCTTTTCGACCATCACCTCGGGCTCTTTCTCGATTTCCTTCTCCGTAGAAGTACTTGGACGAGACATTGGTTCCTTGAAATTTTTACCACTACGTGTAGTAATAACCTTCATTTCTCCCTTCGGGTTTGCAATGGTATCACTAGGAAGACCACCCGAGGAAGAGGGTTTACACATGATTGCTTCAAACATTTTTGCCATTCGGTCTTCAAATTTTGATTGCCTAGCATCCGCTTTTAACAATTCTTACTTAATCTCATGTTGTCCTTGTTCCATCTTTTGTTGATTTTGTTGAAGACGTTGAACGTTTCCTTCCATTTTATTAGCATGAGTCTTAAGTTCATTAGCAAGTTTGTTTTTAAGCTCGTTTTTCAACTCGGGTCTTAAGCTAATCATTTCATGTTGCATATTATCAAACTTAGCATCGTTTGCTTTAGCATAATTCAAAAATTCTCCTTGAAGATTTTTAGTGTGATCATTTTGAAAACCTTGTGTAGTAGTTTGAAAATCACGGTTTTGGTTTTGATTTGCAACTTGTCCATTCCCACGTTGATAATTCCCTTTGTTGTAATTACGTGAATTGCCTTGATAACCACCATTTTGATTGTTGTTTCGATAGTTGTTAGCATTTTGATTTGGTGGAGCTTGATTTGGGCGAGAACCTTGGCCGTTTTGGTTGTAAGTTCCCGTTGCTATGTAAGCACTCGAAGTGTTACCACCGGCGGTAATGAACTCGGAAAGATCATGAGCTCCACCACAAGATAAACAAATCTTATCAACCGCTTTAACGGATGCGGAATTCAAAGCATCATGTGCTTTCCAATGAGTCATAAGATTTGAAAACCTATCGAAAAACCGATTTTCCTCATTTACTTCATCATGTAAGGCATTCATGTTACGAGACGATGGGAACCCATATTGGCAACACTCGGTGTGTTACGAGGGTTATAAACCTTAGATCTATTCTCGATAATCTTTAAAGCTTCATCGGTCGTTTTGCACAAACAATTACCACCCGCGACGACATTCAAATAATCTCGTTCATGATCATTAAGCCCATTGTAAAAAGTATCTATTTGATGCAATTCCAAAAAATCATGGTGTGGACATTCATGTAACATTTCCTTAAATCGTTTCCATGCCATTGAAAAACTTTCATTACTTCGTTGTATAAACCTTGAAATCTCATTTTTCAAATGTGTTGTTTTAGATGGTGGAAAAAATTGGTTCACAAACTTAGAAACGAGATCACCCCATGTCAAAATCGAATTTGGCGGTTCTTTCTCGAGCCAAATTTTAGCGGGTCCATCTAACGAGTATGGAAACAACATCATCTTAATGGCGTCATGTGGAACATCCTTAAACTTGCTTGTTGCGGTGAGACGATTAAAATTCCTTATGTGGTAATGCGGGTTGTCTTTCTCATGACCTCTAAACTTATTTGCTTGCAACATCGACATTAAACCCGTCTTAATCTTGAAATTCTCCGCAAGGATGGCGGGAATCACAATAGCTTCTCCAAAACCCTCGGTGGGTGCTTGAAGCAACTCCATCATAATACGATTAGCCATGGCGACTATTGGTTCTACAACGGGTTCGACAATTGGAGTTTGTTCTTCAATCAAAGGACTTTGGTTTCCTTGACATTGACGACGTTTACGAGCTCGTTTTGCTTGATTACGAGTTAGCATAAATGTTAGCCTCAAAATATTGAGTCAAACAAGAATGCTCGGTCATAGGTTATTATTGTAACATTAATTAGAACGTTGTAATAGGTAGTTAATTAGTCGTGGTTTACGGGCTTGGATTTAAACTAATTAAAGTCCAAAAGACAAGCCCGACCCAATATATAGCCCATTAAAGCCCGCATGTGGGTGGACTATATATACTACCCTCCTAGCATGTTAGGAGGGTTGATTGTTCACTTTATTCTTTCTTAATCTAATATTCACCAAGTTAATCATCTCCTCTCTACTTTCTCTCACTACTTTCTCTCTCTAGGAATCCATCTCTTTTCATCTATTTTCTATCTATAATCATCTAAATATATGTGACAACAATTGGTATCAATCGTCATGAGGTAGATACGTGATTGGTTTTGATTTTCATATTGTGTTCGTAAGTTTTTCTTGATTTTAAAGCTCGAATCATCAAGTTTTTTGTATTTTTGTGGTGTTAGTGAGTAGACAAATCATCTACATAGGCGTGGTAGTGATTTGGGTTACTTAGATCGGTTAAAAACACGAAATTTTGTGGTGTTTGGCTTGATTTTTGGCTTGAAATCACGAATTTAATAAAGTTCTTCCAAGATCCTATTTTTTAGGCAAAACTGCCATAATTTCGCAATCTATATTCAAGTATTGCGAAATTGAATTCGTCAATTGCGGATTTTGCACTCAATTGCGAAATTATTCAAGCATTGCGGATTTTGCACTCAATTGCGGATTTTGCACTCAATTGCGAAATTATTCAAGAATTGCGGATTTGAATATTTGACGAAGTTGCAAAATCTTGCCATTTTTGCGGATTTGTACAATTGCGGAATTTATTTGTACAATTGTGAAATCTTGCCACAATTCTGAAATCTTGCCAGAATTGCGAAATCTTGCCACAATTGCGAAATCTTGCCACAATTGCGAAATCATTGCTTCATTGCGAATTGTGCTGAATTGCGGATTTGTACTTCGAAGGAATTGCGAATTTGAACATTGTGTACATTGCGAAATTGTGTAACTTTTTTTACTGAAGCATTTTTAGACTTAACCACTATCTAGACTAGTTTCTGAATATCGTTTCCAAAAAAAAAAAAAAAAAATAATAAAAAGAGTTTTTTGGCGGGAAAACCATTGTAAAATTTATTTTTCCTAGACCATTTTTAGGCCATTTAAGCTTCGATTTCAAATTTTGGCGATGCGAAAAAAATTTCGACCAAAAATTCAAATTTTCGGATCAAAATTCAAATTTTTAGGCCAAGTTTCAAATTTTTTAGGTTTTCTTTTTCATTAAAATTTTCATTTTTCATAATTTTTCCCTACTATTTATTGGCTATTTCTAACTCATTTTCAAAATTTGGTGATTCATAATTTTTCGGTTTACCGTTTTATCGGACTGAGAATTTATTGTCGGACTGAAGAAAAATCGCAATTTTCAGAATTTTAAACCACAACCCAATCACACCATATCTACTTAAGATCCAAAGTCAATTCATCAACTGTGTCACCCATTATGGATTCCGCAACACAAGATGTGCATGCACTCAAATCAACGATGTCGGTTGCAAAAGAACGATGCATGACACACTTTAGATCACTCCAGTCACACCTTCAAGTTCTTTCAAATGACGATTTAAAAGGCACTCGCGTCGAACTTGGATTCAAACGGGTATTCATGTCACTCACTGGACAAGATGTTGAGACATTCACAAGCACAATGCTACTCAATGTAGATAACTGATAAGTGTGAAAACACTCATCAATAATGATCCAAAAACCACTCAAAACACTATCAGATATATAATATTAAACTGTAAAATATCAGAATTACGCGTGTATTTGCGTTTCATGTGTTTTCAGGTAAGAAGATACATTTTTGAGCAATCACGCGGTTTCAAGGACTTATTTGATCAAAAGACGAAGAAAAAGACAAAAAATGCTTTCAAGGACTTTACTTGCTAATAATATCAAGATGGAGGGCTGAACTTGCAACTTTTACAAGATGAAGGATGCAATTGAGATTTGCTTGAGCTTTTGTTACACAATTGATAAAGACACAAGTGGAAGGACCAAAAAGAAATTATATGGAAAGTTAATAATAACTTGGTCATTGACCAAGCCGGTCAAAACAAACTCACACGTACACTTTCTTCTTCAATGAATACAAGAGAGAGAAAAGAAAGATAGTAGACGGTTTCATTTTCTATCCTCCCAAAACCTGCAAATCAATTTCTAGAATGATACACGAAGATTCAAGCAAAGATCAAAACAGCAAAAGTGTTCCTCTCCTTTTCCTTTACAAGATGGTAGCAATTAATTAGATCAAGACTCAAGAACGAAGAAACGCCCAAATCGGATTGAAGAATGAAGAACGAGTCATCAAACCTCGTATTTTACACGTGGCATCTCCTGATTGGAAGAAACACGTCATATCTTCTCCTTTTCAGGCCTATAAATAGAAGACGAAGACTCCATTTCAAAACGGTTAGCTTAGGAGTAGATTACACATAGATAGGTTAGAGTTAGTTAGGAGTTTTAATTTTCTCTCATATTTTCTTGTTTAGCTTTTGTAACAGAATTAGTTTTCTGTTATCTTTCGTAACCGATCCTTCATCTTTTTCCTCCATTAATGAAAGTTTCAAGCTTTTGTTAAATCTCTTTTAAATTTCTGTTAATTTCTATTCATATCGAGAGCTTCATTGGATTAAGTAGTTAATCTAGTTGTAAATACTGTTTAATAAATAGTTTTTTTTACTGATTATTGTTCACGCTCGAATCTTGTGTTTAGCTTTTGTTTTACTGATTACTGATCAAGCTTATGTCCACGTTGAGTTTTTGTTATTTTTGTGATGAATTCAGAAGATTTATAAAACTCTTGTAGGAATAAAGTTTTCTGTTAGGTAATTAAGGATTTTGAGTTTTGAGTTTTAAGTACTGTTCACCGAGAGCAACAACATATTAGTTGTTAATGAAGTTTTTCGTTACGGTTCAGTAATCAGTTTTGCAAAACGATACATTTTTGTTCAAGTTTATGCAGGTTTAGGAATCGAAAGACCTTGTCTAGTTTTTCTTTGCTTTATTTCAATTTTGCAGGTTAAAGAATTGCAGGTTTTGGATTTACTATTTTCGGATTCCAGTTCAGCATTTGGTGTTGGTGTGTTTGCTACAAGGCAGCACAGCGCTGACCCTTCGTCATCAAAGGGAAGGCCTGGAAGAAAAGGGTTCAGCACCATTTATTTTCTGCAAAACGTAGATAATCTGCCAGCTTTATAATGATTTCTTTAAAATCTGCATTGTCTATAAACTTGAATTTGGCAGAGTATAGCTATAATTTTTCTGTTAGTTTCGACTTCCTGCTTTTTATCTAGCTAGATCTGCTCTTGTTGATTCGAGTTATAGAATTTGATTAGAAATTGCTTCTTTGTTCACATTTTGATTAATGAGATAGTTGATTTAGTTTGATCTCATTTAGACCTTTAATACACTGTGTAAATTTTCCTACTAGCTGAATAAGTGGTGTTTGGATTAGCGCTCTTTGTATTACCTGTTTGAGTTTTTTTCATTGGAGTTGTTCACAGATTTACTTAGTAGCTTTAGACCATTTGTAATCAGTTGGTTTTCAAGATAAGTTCAGTTTTCATTAGTCTAGCGATACGACTTTAGGTGTTTGAATTAATAGTTTCATACAATAAAGGAATCAGTAGAATTAGAGGGCCATGGTCATAAGAAGTCACTAGTCAATAGCACTCGACTTAATTCCATTTCATGAAAAAGTCATAATAATAGAGGTCACTGATTTGTTTCTGTCAATTGGCTGTTATTTTGAGTTCTTAGGTGAGAACTAGTGGTTTGTTCTTGGAAGGAAAAATATTTCAATTTGAAGTTTAGAGAAAGAACCATTTTGGTCCTTCATAGTGATTGTTATTATGGCAGTTATAATCCTTTTGTTAGTTAGTTATAGTTAGCAGACAGTTTATTAAAATTGTGTCATGTGCATTTCTTTCGTTTATCACATTGGGCTTAGTTTCATTGTGGGCTTGATTCTTGTAGCAGTTAGATTTACACATTTAATGAGAAGTAGCAAATCAAGTTTAATTAGTGTAGACATTTAAGTAGTGTTAATTCAGTTTAGGCCCATTTTATATTTTAGCAATATTATTGTCATTGTTTGCTTCATTTTTTTGCGCATTTATATTTTTCATTTTGTTAAATTTGTATGTTGTAAAATAAATGTGGAATTTGCAACGTGTTTTAGATTAGTAAGTATATGTAGGTAATATAGTATATTTTACATTTTTACTTGCTTTGTGCCAAATAGAAATAGATATCAATCAAAGTTTTCAACCAAAAACAAACAAGTCAAGCTTAAAAACGTTATATCAATTCGGATAGAGTCGAGAAAAACGAACTAAAAAGACAAATATTAAATGGGCCGCTATCGGGAAAATTGTGTATAATGAAATTGTGTATAATGAATAAATTGCACCGGTTCCACATTTAATTGTCATGAATAAGTTGATGCACTTTTGACTTGTGAATGCAATGATCCCATTTTTAAGCTTGGTATGGGGAAAGTGAAACTTGAGGGTGATAAATGTCCATGGTACCCAAGCCCTAATCAAAGTCATTGAATTCTTTATGAGTTATTTCCATCAAAACCATTTCAAGAAAAACCAAAAAGACATAGATAGATTTGTATTTTGTTCATTGCATTGTTAAAAATCAAAATCATGCATCATGTAGTTTAAAGTAGTGTAAATGCATTCCATATGGCCAAGGTGGATTAATTATGAGGAGAATGTAAATTTGTGCTTTAAAATATATAGTATTGCATGAGGACATGACAATGTTCAAGTGTAGGGGATTTGATATGAGCAAAAACTCATATCAATTTATCAACAAATCACCCTAAAACACAAGCAAAAATACCAATTTATCTTGTCAAAACAGTATTATGTGGTATGTTTGTGTTTGTGTACACTTGTGTAGGTAAAAGGATGCATTTTCAAGCAAACAAGGAATAATCAAGCTTAATTTGATGAAAAAGACAAAGAAGGATCAAAAGTGACAAGACTTTAAAGTGCAAGGACCTATCTTGACAATCTGCCAAAGATGAAGGACCAAAAGTGCAAAATATGGAAAAGTCAAGATCATAGTCAAACAAGGTCAACATTCAAGTCAACTCAGTCAAAGGATCATATTTGCTCAAAAATGAAGTTTGAAGGACCAAAAATGCCAAAGAAATGAAGTTACTAGCCTTAAAATACAATCTGCCAAAGTCAAGGGGTGAATATTGCCACTTTTGGAAAGTTAATGTAAGCTGATCCGTGTGCTAAGCTTTGGGCCAATGAGAAGCCAAGAAAGAGTGGACCTGGATTGCCACATCATGGCAATTAATACCCACTATCGCCGCCAGTCATAAATGAGCAAATCACAACAGTTCAATCCGTGTGCTAGCTCCACAACCAATGAAGACTTGACACGTGGCATCTTCAAACAAACAAAATTTCCAGGATCAATTTCAAGCTAGAATGGATTTCAAGAAAAGTTATAAACATCAAACCTACTTATTTTTGAAGGACGAATCCATTGGTCATAACCAATTAAGATGAAATCAACTCAAGTGAAAAACCCCAATTTAGTTCTTCATCAACAAAAATCAGTTATGCTCAATTGGACACGTGGAAGCCTGTGATTGGTTCCAACACGTCACCAACCCCAACTACCTTACTTCTCCAATCTATAAATAGCTTGTATAGGCTTCATTTCTTGTAGTAGTAGAAAAGTGTGAAAACACACACACTTTTATTTTCTTTCACCATTTTCTAGTTCTTAGCTCAACAACTCAAGAGTTTGACACACTCTTGAGTTTGTTAGTTAGTTTGTAACCATTTAACAGCTTTGTAACAACTTTTACTCAAATAAAATTCAAATCTCATTTTCCCGCCAAATCTCTTTACCTTCTATACTACTCATCTTTGCACATTTGATCCTGCTTGTTGCTGTTTTAGTTTGTTGTGATCACACCTTGATCATAATAAGCTAATTGTTTGAAGATTGTAGCTGTTTGTTGATTCCAGTCCAAGTTTTAGCAGAATTGATGATTTCAAGCCATTTTAGCCATGTTGATGATTTGTAGCTGTTTGTGATTGTTGATTAGTGTTTGTCTAGTGCTAAGGTGGTGGTTAGCACTAGAATAGAGAGCTCAGCGCTCCTCCACTCCCCAAAGGAGGCCTATGCTATTGGTTCTAAGTTTCTGAATTTAAATTCCTCTGAACAGCAATATGCATGCTCAATTCTAGTTAATACTTGCTTGATTGTATGATAAAACTTGTTTAGCTTGTTCTTGATTTGATTCTAGTCATTTTGTACCTTAAGTTTTGCTTAATCTGCTTATTGATTTGATATGTGTCTTAGTTTTTAGCTTAATTCAGTCATTTTAGCTTTGTTATCCTATTTGAGTCCTAGTGGTTTCAATTACTTGCAACTAGCTTTCACACATCTCATTTTGATCACTGAATTTGGTTTGATTAAGCTCTTCATTCAGTTTTGAACATTAGCTCATAAAGTCTCACAAAATTCTTATAAAAATCAGATAGGGTGTTTGGCATTAGCTTATGTTTGATAGTCAAGTGTAAGAAATTGATTAATTTTGCTTGAATTTCAGTTACAAAGTCATTACAAATGGTTTTGAGTCATTTTCAAGTCAATTGTTAAGTCAAAAAGGCAAATGGCAGTTTAAAAAGTTTGGGTCATTTTCAGTCAGATTTGTTCAGAAAAGTTGTGATATTGATTTGCTTAGCATTTACTTGTTTCTTAATGAAATTCCATCGAACCAGCTCTCAAATCTAGGTCATATTATGAAGTTTTAGATTCTATAAGCATTTTGTACAGTATTCAGTAAGCAAGTGGGAATAAGCAAAAATCTAAACCTATAAGCAAATGAATGTTTCTGTAACTTGTATTCTGATTTTTCATATCTCACAATCCT
This sequence comes from Glebionis coronaria, assembly GCA_025667525.1. Classification (NCBI taxonomy): domain Eukaryota; kingdom Viridiplantae; phylum Streptophyta; class Magnoliopsida; order Asterales; family Asteraceae; genus Glebionis; species Glebionis coronaria. The sequence continues at coordinate 467,767,862 of CM046879.1, forward strand.
CTTCATAAACTGATCAATTTTCTTTTACAAGTTCACTTAGTTAGTGCTCATGGTTGATTTCTGAGAAATTGAGCTTCTTGAAAAAGTTTTGCTCAACGCTGGTCAACATAAGCCTACTTTTAGCTTATTTCAGATTCTGAGCTTATTACTGGATAATTTTGAACAAGACTTGATTTATCATTCATATTTTGAGCTCATTAATCAGTTTCATTACAAAAATCCAGTTGTGCATGTCTAGATTTCTTTATAGCTTATTTTGTGCTTATCAGAGTTTAGCCATTGTTAGCTTATTTCCTTTTACAGGTCTTGCTTATTCTTGATTTTAAGCAGTTTGCAAGTGGTTTGAACAATTTTGGTTGAGAAATAAGCTCAAACGAGCTTATTTGTGAGTTGAGCCCGTTTTTAGTTAAATCTTTTCAAATATTGCACTTAGGTCCTTAATGTTTTGAACTGGTTTTAAACTTGGCTAAACTTGAAACTTTTTAGGGTTTTCATTAATACAGTCCTTGAACTTTCATAGTTTGTTAAAATTCAGTTAGATAGTTTTGAGTTTGTTTGAAAATTGGTTAGTTGTTTGCATAGTTTTCATTTTCAGTCCTCATAGTTTACTAATTTTACACTTTTAGTCCTTGTACTTGTTAGCTTTACATTTTGAGCATTTACCTTTCATAGAATTTACATTTTTAGTCCTTATAGTTGTAAAATTTACATTTTGGAATTTTAATTGAATAAATACTTGGTATTTGCACTGTGTTTTACATATAAGTAGACAATATTTTTCAGTTTTGCAAGGCATTGTTTGAATTAGCAAATAGAATATCCAAAAAATTAACAACCAAAAACAGTTAAAAACCTGATATTGTTAGGACTTTCAATTAGACAAGAACTGAGAAAAACGAACTTCATTATACACAATTTGAACTTATTCAATTGAAATTTTGTATAATGAAGTTCGTTTTTCTCAGTTCTTGTCTAATTGAAAGTCCTAACAATATCGGGTTTTTAACTGTTTTTGGTTGTTAACTTTTTGGATATTCTATTTTCTAATTCAAACAATGCCTTGCAAAACTAAAAAATATTGTCTACTTATATGTAAAACACAGTGCAAATACCAAGTATTTATTCAATTAAAATTCAAAAATCTAAATTTTACAACTATAAGGACTAAAAATGTAAATTCTATGAAAGGTAAATGCTCAAAATGTAAAGCTAACAAGTATAAGGACTGAAAGTGTAAAATCAGTAAACTATGAGGACTGAAATTGAAAACTATGCAAACAACTAACCAATTTTCAAACAAACTCAAAACTATCTAACTGAATTTTAACAAACTATGAAAGTTCAAGGACTGTATTAATGAAACCCCTAAAAAGTTTCAAGTTTAGCCAAGTTTAAAACCAGTTCAAAACATTAAGGACCTAAGTGCAATATTTGAAAAGATTTAACTAAAAACGGGCTCAACTCACAAATAAGCTCGTTTGAGCTTATTTCTCAACCAAAATTGTTCAAACCACTTGCAAACTGCTTAAAATCAAGAATAAGCTAGACCTGTAAAAGGAAATAAGCTAACAATGGCTAAAACTCTGATAAGCACTTTCCAATAAGCACAAAATAAGCTATAAAGAAATCTAGACATGCACAACTGGATTTTTGTAATGAAACTGATTAATGAGCTCAAAATATGAATGGGAAATCAAGTCTTGTTCAAAATTATCCAGTAATAAGCTCAGAATATGAAATAAGCTAAAAGTAGGCTTATGTTGACCAGCGTTGACCAAAACTTTTTCAAGAAGCTCAATTTCTCAAAAATCAACCATGAGCACTAACTAAGTGAATTTGTAAAAGAAAATTGATCAGTTTATGAAGAGGATTGTGAGATATGAAAAATCAGAATACAAGTTACAGAAACATTCATTTGCTTATAGGTTTAGATTTTTGCTTATTCCCATTTGCTTACTGAATACTGTACAAAATGCTTATAGAATCTAAAACTTCATAATATGACCTAGATTTGAGAGCTGGTTTGATGGAATTTCATTAAGAAACAAGTAAATGCTAAGCAAATCAATATCACAACTTTTCTGAACAAATCTGACTGAAAATGACCCAAACTTTTTAAACTGCCATTTGCCTTTTTGACTTAACAATTGACTTGAAAATGACTCAAAACCATTTGTAATGACTTTGTAACTGAAATTCAAGCAAAATTAATCAATTTCTTACACTTGAATATCAAACATAAGCTAATGCCAAACACCCTATCTGATTTTTATAAGAATTTTGTGAGACTTTATGAGCTAATGTTCAAAACTGAATGAAGAGCTTAATCAAACCAAATTCAGTGATCAAAATGAGATGTGTGAAAGCTAGTTGCAAGTAATTGAAACCACTAGGACTCAAATAGGATAACAAAGCAAAAATGACTGAATTAAGCTAAAAACTAAGACACATATCAAATCAGTAAGCAGATTAAGCAAAACTTAAGCTACAAAATGACTAGAATCAAATCAAGAACAAGCTAAACAAGTTTTATCATACAATCAAGCAAGTATTAACTAGAATTGAGCATGTATATTGCTGTTTAGAGGAATTTAAATTCAGAAACTTAGAACCAATAGCATAGGCCTCCTTTGGGGAGTGGAGGAGCGCTGAGCTCTCTATTCTAGTGCTAACCACCACCTTAGCACTAGACAAACACTAATCAACAATCACAAACAGCTACAAATCATCAACATGGCTAAAATGGCTTGAAATCATCAATTCTGCTAAAACTTGGACTGGAATCAACAAACAGCTACAATCTTCAAACAATTAGCTTATTATGATCAAGGTGTGATCACAACAAACTAAAACAGCAACAAGCAGGATCAAATGTGCAAAGATGAGCAGTATAGAAGGTAAATAGATTTGGCGGGAAAATGAGATTTGAATTTTATTTGAGTAAAAGTTGTTACAAAGCTGTTAAATGGTTACAAACTAACTAACAAACTCAACAGTGTGTCAAACTCTTGAGTTGTTGAGCTAAGAACTAGAAAATGGTGAAAGAAAATAAAAGTGTGTGTGTTTTCACACTTTTCTACTACTACAAGAAATGAAGCCTATACAAGCTATTTATAGACTGGAGAAGTAAGGTAGTTGGGGTTGGTGACGTGTTGGAACCAATCCCAGGCTTCCACGTGTCCAATTGAGCATAACTGATTTTTTTTGATGAAGAACTGAATTTGGGTTTTTCACTTGAGTTGATTTCATCTTAATTGGTTATGACCAATGGATTCGTCCTTCAAAAATAAGCAGGTTTGATGTTTATAACTTTTCTTGAAATCCATTCTAGCTTGAAATCGATCCTGGAAATTTTGTTTGTTTGAAGATGCCACGTGTCAAGTCTTCATTGGTTGTGGAGGTAGCACACGGATTGAACTGTTGTGATTTGCTCATTTATGACTGGCGGCGATAGTGGGTATTAATTGCCATGATGTGGCAATCCAGGTCCACTCTTTCTTGGCTTCTCATTGGCCCAAAGCTTAGCACACGGATCAGCTTACATTAACTTTCCAAAAATGGCAATATTCACCCCTTGACTTTGGCAGATTGTATTTTAAGGCTAGTAACTTCATTTCTTTGGCATTTTTGGTCCTTCAAACTTCATTTTTGAGCAAATATGATCCTTTGACTGATTTGACTTGAATGTTGACCTTGTTTGACTATGATCTTGACTTTTCCATATTTGCACTTTTGGTCCTTCATCTTTGGCAGATTGTCAAGATAGGTTCTTGCACTTCAAAGTCTTGTCACTTTTGATCCTTCTTTGTCTTTTTCATCAAATTAAGCTTGATTATTCCTTGTTTGCTTGAAAATGCATCCTTTTACCTACACAAGTGTACACAAACACAAACATACCACATAATACTGTTTTGACAAGATAAATTGGTATTTTTGCTTGTGTTTTAGGGTGATTTGTTGATAAATTGATATGAGTTTTTGCTCATATCAAATCCCCTACACTTGAACATTGTCATGTCCTCATGCAATACTATATATTTTAAAGCACAAATTTATATTCTCCTCATAATTAATCCACCTTGGCCATATGGAATGCATTTTCACTACTTTAAACTACATGATGCATGATTTTGATTTTTAACAATGCAATGAACAAAATACAATTCTATCTATGTCTTTTTGGTTTTTCTTGAAATGGTTTTGATGGAAATAACTCATAAAGAATTCAATGACTTTGATTAGGGCTTGGGTACCATGGACATTTATCACCCTTAAGTTTCACTTTCCCCATACAAAGCTTAAAAATGGGATCATTGCATTCACAAGTCAAAAGTGCATCAACTTATTCATGACAATTAAATGTGGAACCGGTTATTATTTAAGCAAATTGCTTGAGGGCAAATTTGTCATTTATTCAAGTGTGAAGTATAAGAAGTGCAAAATCCAAAAATAAGGAAGCACGGTTTTAATCCTAAGTAATCCTCTCATCCATTACTTGAAAAACCGCTCACAATTAATATAGGTCCGTTTCAAGAGTAATAAGTCATTCGCCTTATGTGTAAAATCCTCATGTCATGCTTTCATAAGTAGTTACACACTCGCTAACGAAAGAAAAATAAAACTCACGCAATAATTTACATCCGCCATCTTTTTGAGACTTTGGATCTTCAACCCCGCAACCCGTCAAGGTAATATTGGATTGGAGCAATCTATTGAATCCCCGCAACCCGTCAAGGTAATATTGGAACTCAATAGTCACTATAATTGACACCACACTGCCCCTCTTGGGAGTCTTGTATATATATTTTTTTTCTTTTCTTTTTTTTTCTTTTTTTTTTCTAGCCACTCATTTTTTTTCATAAGCCGCTCTTATTTTTCTTTATTCCTCACTAAGAAATTTGAAAAGAATAAAAGGAAAAACACCCGCTAAATATTGAGCATGACATAAGTCTAGTACACATAAAACGTTCTAACTTAGAATCTTAAGACGTACTTATATCAACCATGAATGATTAGGCAAAAATACATAAGAGATTACAAACCAATTAAAACCGTTCTTGATTATTTATTAACAATTATATACATGCGAAGAAAATAGAGGTTAAGAAGAGAAGGGTTTAGCCACAAGTAATTATCATGAAGTTTATCTACCCCTTTTATACTTTCTTCAACTCTATCATTTCCCATTCTCCACAAATTTAAAATCTCAAATAATGAGATTGGTGGATGCTTAGCCTAATAGACCAATGAAGGACCACATGGTTAAGGATACTAGCTAGAGAGTGCTAAGATAAGCAAACTCGGGTTGAGTCAAAATATCCATGGCGGGCCTAATATGTCAAAGAAGTCTAAACTTGTTAAAACCATGTTTTATTATATTTTTTCCTTTTTATATATTTTTGATGAAACATAAAGAAGAAATATATACAATGCAAATGTGTTATGCAAATAAAAATTGATTGATGCAAAAATTATGAATGCATATTTTTGGTGGCCAAAGTAGATCAAAAATTTGAAAAATGTTTGAAAATCTAATTTTCCATGTTATCATGAAAGACAATGACAACTTCTAGGTAAGGTCACTTCGATAGAAGACCCCCCTACACTTAAGCTAAACATTGTCCTCAATGTTTAAGAGCATGGAAGTACAAAAACTTCCCCTACACTTATGACAATGAATAGACTTTTCTTAACCCAAGTTAAGGAATGGACAACTATTAGTGAAATCATGTTTAAGCACAAGGTGTCAATGAAAAATCACAATAGTAACGAAGTGAACCGGATACAAGGGCCTCCTCCATAAGCTCCAAATCATGAAATGAGTGAGCAACCCTACAAACAATCATGAAGACAAAAGAAGGTCTCCTCTACACTTATCTCCAAGTCTATCCCTTTATTTCTAACCTACAACACTCTAAACCTAGTTATACGATGCTTGAGTTAATGAGTCTCTAGCTTGACTCGTCCCTCAATGAATCAATTCATGGGGAAAATGGGGATCTCTTGGACCATTTCAACGGAAATGTCCTCCCCAAAATAATGTTTCACACGGTGACCATTCACTTTAAAGTTTGGACCATCGGGTTGTGACAACTCAAGAGTTCCATATGGAAACACTTGAGCAATAGTGAATGGACCGGACCATCTCGACTTAAGCTTGCCCGCAAAAAGTTTCAACGTTGAGTTAAAGAGGAGAACCGGCTCTCCAACTTTGAACTCACGATTCTTGATCTTAGCATCATGAAATTTCTTAGTCTTTTCCTTGTAAAGCAAAGAATTTTCATAGGCATTGGCTCTCAATTCATCCATCTCATTGAGTTGATCTTTCCTATGGGAACCGACTTGGTTTAAATCAAAGTTAGCCCACTTGAGAGCCCAAGATGCCTTGTGTTTTAACTCGAATGGGAGGTGGCACGCTTTTCCATAGACAAGCCTATAAGGAGTACAACCAATTGGTGTCTTAAAAGCCGTCCTAAACGCCCACAAAGCATCATCAAGCTTATCCGACCAAGAAGCTCGATGCTCTCTCACCGTTCTCTCTAAAATTCTCTTTAAACCACGATTTGTGACCTCGGTTTGACCATTTGTTTGAGGGTGATACGCGGTAGAAAGTCTATGATTAACTCCATATTTCTTCATAACTCTCGTGAATTGATCATTACAAAAGTGCGTACCACGATCACTTATGATGGCCCGAGGTACACCAAATCTAGCAAACAATTGTTTCAAAAACTTCACAACAACTCTAGCATCATTGGTAGGGAAGGCTTTAGCCTCCACCCATTTTGACACATAATCCACCGTCACAAGTATATACTTGTTTCCCTTAGAGGATGGAAAAGGTCCCATGAAATCAATGCCCCAAACATCAAATATCTCACACTCTTGGATAAAATTTTGTGGCATCTCATTACGTTGCGTAATTTTTCCTTGTCTTTGACACACATCACAAAATTTCACCATTTCATGGGCATCTTTGTAAATGGAAGGCCAATAGTAACCCGAATCAAAGACTTTCTTGGCGGTATAGTTGGGCCCAAAATGTCCACCCGTAGGTCCTTTATGACACGCTTCTAAGATCTTAAATGCCTCGGGCCCATCTACACACCGTCTAATGATTTGGTCCGCACATTGCCTAAAAAGATAAGGATCATCCCAAAAGTAGTACTTAACTTCCTTAAGAAATTTCTTCTTTTGTTGATAAGTAAGACCCTCAATAAGCACATTGCCCACAATATAGTTTGCGATATCCGCAAACCAAGGAGTGGCATCCTCTTGGGAAGAGATAGACATGAGCTCCTCTAACGGAAAGGATTCATTGATTTCTTGATGTGGCAAATCTCCTTGAAAAGGATGCTCAAGTCTACTCAAGTGATCCGCCGCTAAATTCTCGGCCCCTTTCTTATCACGAATTTCTATCTTAAACTATTGAAGCAACAAAACCCATCTCAAAAGCCTAGGCTTAGCATCTTGTTTTGTCATAAGATACTTGAGAGCGGAATGATCCGTATACACTATGGTTTTGGAAAGCACAAGGTATGGTCTAAACTTCTCAAAAGCATATACTATAGCAAGCAACTCTTTTTCCGTGGTAGTGTAATGAAGTTGTGCACCGGTCATGGTTTTACTCGCATAGTGTATAGGTTGAAAATGCTTATTAACTCTTTGTCCTAAGACGGCCCCCACCACATAATCACTAGCGTCACACATAAGCTCAAAAGGTAATTCCCAATTTGGAGAAACCAAAACGGGAGCCTTTGTTAATTTCTCCTTAAGAGTCTCAAAAGAGTCCAAACAATCTTGGTTAAAAATGAAAGGAGCCTCTTTTTCTAAGAGGTGAGTCATCGGTCTAGCTATCTTAGAAAAATCTTGTATAAAGCGCCTATAAAATCCCGCATGACCTAAGAAACTCCTCACACCTTTAACCAAGGTGGGTGGGGGAAGCTTAGCAATCACATCAATTTTAGCTCGATCCACTTCTAATCCCTTGTTGGATATTTTGTGTCCTAAAACAATTCCCTCTTTCACCATAAAGTGACATTTCTCCCAATTAAGCACTAAACGTGTTTCCTCACAACGCTTAAGCATTCTCTCAAGATTGGTGAGACATGAGGTAAATGAATTTCCAAAGACGGAAAAATCATCCATAAAAACCTCCATGGTTTGCTCTATCATGTCATGGAAAATCGCCATCATGCACCTTTGAAACGTCCCCGGTGCATTACATAAGCCAAAAGGCATCCTCTTGTAAGCAAATGTACCGTAGGGACAAGTGAATGTGGTCTTTTCTTGATCCTTAGGGTCAATGGGTATTTGGAAATAACCCGAAAAGCCATCAAGAAAGCAATAGTACTCATTTCTCGCTAAGCGTTCAAGCATTTGATCCATAAAAGGTAATGGGAGATGGTATTTCCTAGTAGCCTCATTGAGTTTCCTATAATCAATACAAACTCTCCAACCGGTGACAAGTCTCGTAGGAATAAGCTCATTATTCTCATTAGGTACCACGGTGATTCCACCCTTCTTTGGAACACAATGTACCGGGCTAACCCATGGAGAGTCGGAAATGGGGTAAATCATACCCGCATCTAAGAGTTTAATCACTTCCTTCTTAATAACCTCATGCATTTTTGGGTTAACTCTCCTTTGACTTTGAATTGCGGGTTTATAGTCATCCTCCATAAGGATTTTGTGTGTACAAAAATGTGGATCAATTCCCCTTATGTCGGATATTTTCCATGCTAAGGCTTTCTTGTGTTTCTTAAGGACTTCAATAAGTTGCTCCTTCTCATCCTCTTTCAATTCTTTAGCAATGATCACAAGTAATTGGTCTTTGCCCTCTAAGAAAGCATACTCTAAGTGGGATGGAAGGTCCTTAAGTTCAATTGGAGGTGGACTCTCTATGGAAGGTTTTACTATGGAAGGATCCTCAATGGTAACTTCTTGTGGAATAGGAGAAGAAATAGGGTCCTCATTGAGCAACTTTTGGATAGTAAGAATATCTTCATCCCAATTAATGGGAGAATCATCATCACCAAGAAAGTTTGACTCAAATTCCTCCAAGAGGAAATCACTCTCTCCAAAAGGTGTTAAAGAGGGAGCAATTGAGGCCACGGTTTCAACATGGGGCATCTCATCACTAGTACTCTTGCAAGCATCATGAAAGTGTTCATCACACACCTCATCTAGCACATCAACAATGTTAATAGTCTCACAAGGTCTAGACTCTTTAGCCTCTTTCCTATCACAAACTTTCCCTAACTTAAACACCACTCTCTCATCTTCTACTCTCATAATTAGTTCTCCTTCCGCCACATCTATCAAAGTACGACCCGTTCTCAAAAACGGTCTACCAACAATCAACGGAACTCTAGGATCCATGTCATAATCAACCACTACAAAGTCGGCCGGAAATGTAAACTTATCCACACCTACAAACACATCCTCCGCTATACCTACGGGGTAAGCTATGGTTCGGTTGGCTAATTTAAGATTCATCCTAGTGGGAGTGAGCTCGGGAAGAGAGAGTTTTTCCAAACCGATAAAGGCATGAGTTTAATGCTTGCCCCTAAATCCGCCAAAGCCATGCAATTTTCAACACCGGGAAAATTACAAGGTATCAAGAAGCGCCCCGGATCTCCAAGTTTTGTTGGTAAGGTTTTAAGTAGCACGGCGGAACAATTTTCATTAAGGGATGTGTTGGGCAAATCAACCAATTTTTCTTTGTTTGAGAGTAAATCCTTGAACATCTTAGCAAACTTTGGCATATAAGCAAGAGCTTCCGCAAAGGATATGTTGATGTTGAGTTGCTTGAACATCCTTAAGAAATTGGAGACTTGGATGTCATCCTTGTTCTTTAACTTGTCCTTTTTCAACCTTGAAGGATATGGAAGAGTAGGTTTTGGTGTAGGTGGAATAGGTGTTGTAGTGGAAGATTTGTCTTTGTTAGCTTCTTCATTGGTAGGTGTGGAAGGTAGAGGAGAAGTATGAATGGGTTGAGAAGGTGTGTTTGAGTGAATGGGAGCATTTTGAGGTGGTGAAGTAGAGGTAGAAGGCTTGTCACAAGTAGGAGCACAAGTGGATGGACCAATAGGAGGTTTAGGAGGTGAAGGATCCTTTGTTGTCTTTCCACTTCTTGTTGTAATAGCATTGACATTTGCCCTTGGATTTGTTTGTGTGTTGGAAGGTAAAGCCCCTTGTAGTCTTTGATTTAATACCATTAAAAGCCTATTGGTTTGTTCATCTGATATACGTTTCATTTGGTCATTCATTCTCTTCTCAGTTTCACGCATCTTCTTGTCAACATACTCTTGAGTCTCTTGCATCCCATATCCTTGATTTTGAAGTTGAGGATAAGCTTGATTTGGTATTGGAGCATATCCTTGATTGGGAAAAGGTGGAAGTGGTTGATTAAATCCTTGATGTGGTGGATAAAAGGTATTTCCTTGATGTTGAACATTGTTGGGTGCCTTGTAGTTATTTCCTTGGTAAGGTGGTCTTTGCCCTTGATTTCTTTGTAAAACATGAGGAGGATTTTGTTGAATTTGGGTGGGAGGTTGGGGTGGGAATCCCGGTGGAGTAAGGTAGTTTTGGGACTTGTAAGAAAGGTTATTTGGATTGATATTTGGCTTGAAGTGTTCACGATGTTCGTCTTGGTAAGCATAGCATTCCCGTTGATAAACTTGCACCTTATCACATTGTTCATAAGAATGGGGACCTCCACAAGTTACACAAGAAAGAGTAATGGCATTCACATCATTTGAAGAATTGTTCAATGAACGGTCTTAATGGCTTGAACTATCTCTTGAATCATCTCTTGTTGACCTTTATTCATTTGTTGAATGATCTCTTGGTGATATTTGAGGAATTGGTTATCACAAGGTGTTTGAGAAGTGTTTTGGATAACATGAACCCTTTCTTCAAATTGAGTGTTTGTTTGAACCATTGCTTTAGTCTCAATGATGTCCACGGCCTCTTGCATGGATTTAAGAAGAATATTCCCTCCCGCGGAAGCATTGAGTGAATCTTGGTGGTGAGATTTAAGTCCATTATAGAAAGTATTGATTTGGTGAACGTCATCCAATCCATGGTTAGGGCATCGCCTCAATAACTCTCTATACTCTTCCCAAGCATCACTAAAGGATTGACTAGGTTTTTGTTGAAAGCCTATAATTAAGTTCCTCAAGGCCATGGTCTTAGATGGAGGAAAGAACTTGTTCAAAAACTTAGTGGTGAAACCATCCCATGTGGTGATACTATCGGGTGGTTGGGTGTCTAAGCAATGCTTAGCTTGTCCCTCAAGTGAAAATGGCACTAACATCAACTTAATAGCATCATGTAGAACTCCATTGTGCTTAATAGTATTGCAAAGAGAAAGGAATCTCTTAAGGTGATCATGAGGATCATCATTCTTGTTACCATAGAAAGGTGTTTGTGAAACCATGGTAATCATAGCCGCTTTTAGCTCAAATGTATTTGCGGGAATGTCGGGAATCCTAATAGCACTAGCATATCCATGAACATTGGTTTGCAAACGTTCCATCAAAGAACGATTATCAACAGCCATGGCTTCTTGTTGTGGATGAATCAAAGCACGATTCTCGTGATCGGCTTGATGGACGGTGGTAGTCTTACTCTTTCTCTTTTTCTTCCTTTTCGGAGGAAGAGGTTGTACATCAATCGGTATTTGTGCACGCCCGCGAGTGAGCATGCAACTCAATACGAGGAATGAGAGAGAAGCTCTCGTGTGACTTTGAAGAGAAAAGGATTATCCTCTTCGAGTTTCAATATGAAATATCCACAAGAAAATAATATATATGTATGTACTACTTGGGTGCAAGACCCCCAATGAAGCCTTCCTTCTTAGAATACTCACAAGTGAACGGGGGGTTAGGTGGCGCGAAGCACTTAAGTACCTATTGACCCTTAGATGGCATTTTATAGCACATCGCCTTTCTATTCACTTAAATGTTCGTATTCTTTGAATTGTTGCTTATTGAGAGTATTTATCTATTCTTGCTTTATTTTGTTTGATCGATACACGTGTCAAGGACCGGAACGCCCCCTAACACGGTGTATTGCCTTGGCAATACTTATGGAGAATATGTAGATTGGTTGTTCTTATATGTATACGTATTTACTTATAATAATATATCGAAAATATTTTTGTATTTATGAGTTTTTAAGAGAAAATACTATATATACATAAAAACCGAGAGAATCCAATAATATATATTTTTGGGTGCAATCACTTAGGAAAAAGATTGCTTTTTGGATTTTTTAATTTGTTTGGTGAATTCTTTAGGAAAAGAATTGTTTTGTTAATTTTTTAGTTTTTATATATTTTTATATTTTTGATTTTTTATTTGTTTTTTATTTATGATACGTAAAAATAACGTTCACAAGGTGAACGGATCCCAAAAGCCAATGAAAAGCGTCAATCGATAGTCTCTCGTAAAGTCAAAAAACCGGCAGCGACGCCATTTGAAATTGTGTATAATGAAGTTCTTTTTTCTCAGTTCTTGTCTAATTGAAAGTCCTAACAATATCGGGTTTTTAACTGTTTTTGGTTGTTAATTTTTTGGATATTCTATTTGCTAATTCAAACAATGCCTTGCAAAACTGAAAAATATTGTCTACTTATATGTAAAACACAGTGCAAATACCAAGTATTTATTCAATTAAAATTCAAAAATGTAAATTTGACAACTATAAGGACTAAAAATGTAAATTCTATGAAAGGTAAATGCTCAAAATGTAAAGCTAACAAGTACAAGGACTGAAAGTGTAAAATCAGTAAACTATGAGGACTGAAATTGAAAACTATGCAAACAACTAACCAATTTTCAAACAAACTCAAAACTATCTAACTGAATTTTAACAAACTATGAAAGTTCAAGGACTGTATTAATGAAAACCCTAAAAAGTTTCAAGTTTAGCCATGTTTAAAACCAGTTCAAAACATTAAGGACCTACGTGCAATATTTGAAAAGATTTAACTAAAAACGGGCTCAACTCACAAATAAGCTCGTTTGAGCTTATTTCTCAACCAAAATTTTTCAAACCACTTACAAACTGCTTAAAATCAAGAATAAGCTAGACCTGTAAAACGAAATAAGCAAACAATGGCTAAAACACTGATAAGCACTTTCCAATAAGCACAAAATAAGCTATAAAGAAATCTAGACATGCACAACTGGATTTTTGTAATGAAACTGATTAATGAGCTCAAAATATGAATGGGAAATCAAGTCTTGTTCAAAATTATCCAGTAATAAGCTCAGAATCTGAAATAAGCTAAAAGTAGGCTTATGTTGACCAGCGTTGACCAAAACTTTTTCAAGAAGCTCAATTTCTCAGAAATCAACCATGATCACTAACTAAGTGAATTTGTAAAAGAAAATTGATCAGTTTATGAAGAGGATTGTGAGATATGAAAAATCAGAATACAAGTTATAGAAACATTCATTTGCTTATAGGTTTAGATTTTTGCTTATTCCCACTTGCTTACTGAATACTGTACAAAATGCTTATAGAATCTAAAACTTCATAATATGACCTAGATTTGAGAGCTGTTTTGATGGAATTTCATTAAGAAACAAGTAAATGCTAAGCAAATCAATATCACAACTTTTCTGAACAAATCTGACTGAAAATGACCCAAACTTTTTAAACTGCCATTTGCCTTTTTGACTTAACAATTGACTTGAAAATGACTCAAAACCATTTGTAATGACTTTGTAACTGAAATTCAAGCAAAATTAATCAATTTCTTACACTTGACTATCAAACATAAGCTAATGCCAAACACCCTATCTGATTTTTATAAGAATTTTGTGTGACTTTATGAGCTAATGTTCAAAACTGAATGAAGAGCTTAATCAAACCAAATTCAGTGATCAAAATGAGATGTGTGAAAGCTAGTTGCAAGTAATTGAAACCACTAGGACTCAAATAGGATAACAAAGCTAAAATGACTGAATTAAGCTAAAAACTAAGACACATATCAAATCAGTAAGCAGATTAAGCAACACTTAAGCTACAAAATGACTAGAATCAAATCAAGAACAAGCTAAACAAGTTTTTCATACAATCAAGCAAGTATTAACTAGAATTGAGCATGCATATTGCTGTTTAGAGGAATTTAAATTCAGAAACTTAGAACCAATAGCATAGGCCTCCTTTGGGGAGTAGAGGAGCGCTGAGCTCTCTATTCTAGTGCTAACCACCACCTTAGCACTAGACAAACACTAATCAACAATCACAAACAGCTACAAATCATCAACATGGCTAAAATGGCTTGAAATCATCAATTCTGCTAAAACTTGGACTGGAATCAACAAACAGCTACAATCTTTAAACAATTAGCTTATTATGATCAAGGTGTGATCACAACAAACTAAAACAGCAACAAGCAGGATCAAATGTGCAAAGATGAGCAGTATAGAAGGTAAAGAGATTTGGCGGGAAAATGAGATTTGAATTTTATTTGAGTAAAAGTTGTTACAAAGCTGTTAAATGGTTACAAACTAACTAACAAACTCAAGAGTGTGTCAAACTCTTGAGTTGTTGAGCTAAGAACTAGAAAATGGTGAAAGAAAATAAAAGTGTGTGTGTTTTCACACTTTTCTACTACTACAAGAAATGAAGCCTATACAAGCTATTTATAGACTGGAGAAGTAAGGTAGTTGGGGTTGGTGACGTGTTGGAACCAATCCCAGGCTTCCACGTGTCCAATTGAGCATAACTGATTTTTGTTGATGAAGAACTGAATTGGGGTTTTTCACTTGAGTTGATTTCATCTTAATTGGTTATGACCAATGGATTCGTCCTTCAAAAATAAGCAGGTTTGATGTTTATAACTTTTCTTGAAATCCATTCTAGCTTGAAATCGATCCTGGAAATTTTGTTTGTTTGAAGATGCCACGTGTCAAGTCTTCATTGGTTGTGGAGGTATCACACGGATTGAACTGTTGTGATTTGCTCATTTATGACTGGCGGCGATAGTAGGTATTAATTGCCATGATGTGGCAATCCAGGTCCACTCTTTCTTGGCTTCTCATTGGCCCAAAGCTTAGCACACGGATCAGCTTACATTAACTTTCCAAAAATGGCAATATTCACCCCTTGACTTTGCAGATTGTATTTTAAGGCTAGTAACTTCATTTCTTTGGCATTTTTGGTCCTTCAAACTTCATTTTTGAGCAAATATGATCCTTTGACTGAGTTGACTTGAATGTTGACCTTGTTTGACTATGATCTTGACTTTTCCATATTTGCACTTTTGGTCCTTCATCTTTGGCAGATTGTCAAGATAGGTCCTTGCACTTCAAAGTCTTGTCACTTTTGATCCTTCTTTGTCTTTTTCATCAAATTAAGCTTGATTATCCCTTGTTTGCTTGAAAATGCATCCTTTTACCTACACAAGTGTACACAAACACAAACATACCACATAATACTGTTTTGACAAGATAAATTGGTATTTTTGCTTGTGTTTTAGGGTGATTTGTTGATAAATTGATATGAGTTTTTGTTCATATCAATAACCTTGAATAACAACTTGTCAACGATGAATTTCAAGAGGTTGAATCCATAGATGCGATTTTGGTTCTTGAGAATCAATTTCAGCAATTCTTTGATACACAGGTCTCTGTACACTATGATTGAGAATTCATCAACAAATACTTCTTTGAATATACTCGATTAGAAGTTCAAGAATTCAAGGAGACATTTCTTCAACACATGAGTACTGTAAGGAATTCCATTGCTGAAAGAACACGTCATAAACTAAAAGTTGAAAAATGGGTAAATAACAGATTAATGCAGAAGAACGAGAGCAATGTCGATGATGGTCAAACATTGGATGCTTGTTCGATTGGCACAGAAAGTAGCGGGACAGAATAAGAAAAGCAACATACCAGCAACAACTCAGGGAATGACCAAGCAACCGATTATGCAGATATCAGACCCATATATGACGAGGAGCCAATGGCTGAGGTACAATTAAATGATGTGTATGATGATCATCAATATATTGATTCTAAGATTCATGAGCTTGAAACTATGTTAGCTCAAAAGACAAAAGATTTTAAGGACGCCAAACTCGATTTTTCGAAGAAAAATGACAAATTTGAAGCTTATTTTGAAAAACTTGAAAAAGCAAACGTTGTTCTTGAACAAAAAGTGGATCGTAAGATTCAAGATTCTAATGCGGAAAAAGAACATTTTGTGAAACAAATAAATTTGTTAGAATCAAAGTTGGCTTCTCAAAATCCAAGTTCTCCGCCTGCTTCATTAAGTGAAATATCTGTGCAACCTATCGACGTTGTAGATAGTAATGACGCGAATGCTGACAACGACATATTTGATAATATGAACCTTAAGTTAGAACAACGTGTCGCTCAATTACTTCTACAAAATGAGCAATTGAAAGCTCAGATTCAGGAAAAGGTTTTTGCATTAACAGCGGTGAAAAATGAAGTAAGGAAGCTAAAAGGAAATAGTGTGGATACTAAGTTAGCAAATCAGTCAATCTTGGGGAAACCTCCTACTCAACCATTCAGAAACTGCTCAGTTGCTAGACAACCAAATGCGTTTAAACCAGAACGACCCAAAACATCGAACTCGAGGTTTGCATCCCATGTTGACGTGCGTAGCAATTTGCCAAAAACAGTCACTCCACTATCTAGATCCCCATTAACAAATTTTGCCTATGCAAAACCCAATCACATGAATGCTTCAAGCAACTCTAGAAATATCCCCAAGAACATCCCTCGAAGTAGTTCAACTGACACGGGTCATAAAAGCTATCTAGAGGATGCTAAGATAAAGACACAGGCAAGAGCTAGGACCCAACCGAAACCTAGGAGCGCTAATCACACATCTAGGAATTCTAGACCCTTCTATGATGTGTCCAAATCAGCCTATCCTAGGAACACTAGATCCTTCTCAGATGCTAAGCACTTTGTTTGCACGAAATGTAACAAATGCGTGTTTAATGCCATTCATGATGATTTTATCACAAAAGTCCTGAACAAGGTGAACCAAAACGCTAGAGAACCTCAAGGACGGAACCCGATAGGAAATAGATTTTCTCCAATTAAGTGTTCCGACGTGCATGAGAAAACTACGTTTCCAAGACCTTGTCTAAAGTGGATACCAACGGGTAGAATCTTCAAAACAACTGGTCTTAAATGGGTTCCTACTGGAAAGATATTTCCCTCTAGCACGAAAAAGGTTCAAGGTGAACCCCCACATGGTTCTCATCAAGATATCACTAACCTACATGCAAGCATTCAAACTACTGAGGAAAGTGCAGGTGATAAATAAAGGTTCAACAAGAACATAAAGGTTTTCCATATTCATACCGTTCAACAAAAGACACTCTCAGAGTTTGGTTGTTGAAGAAGCAGATATCACAGAAATATGTGTCTCAGGGGTTTCACAAGTAAGCTTCACAATGGCTTATAGTCAACTCACAGACTGTAACCCGGGCTCACAAGACAGGAAAGTTTATCCCGATGATGACTTATCCTCTGAACGAGAAACTAAAATTTCTCGGTAATGAGCTATATTAAAAATATTCAAAGTTTTTAAGCTCATGAAAAATGATTTACAATTACCTCATATTGTGACTCGTACTTCAAAGAAAGGAAAGTTGATCACGATGATTACTTATCCTCAACAACGGGAAACTTAAATTTCTCGGTCATGAGCTATCGATAAAAACATTCAAAGTTTTTAAGCTCATGTAAGCGACTTACAATTAAATGTCAGACTGTAACTCGAACTTCAAATAAAGGAAAGTGTATCTTTAAAGATAACTTATCCTAACAAACGGGTAGAGCAATCTATCACGGGTTGAGCTTGTCACAAAACATCCAACGTTTTGAGCTCAACACAATGGCTTGTAATCACTTTCAGATTGCAACCCGGAACTATATTCACGGGGGAGTATACGATTTCGTGCTCTTACCCTTAGCAAAAGAAGTTAAATCTTCTTACACTTGAGTGGATTCGTCAAGACATTCAAAGTCTATGAACTCAAGTTTATGCTTTAGAAAAACCTTTTCGACAAAAAGAATCGATTTTTCAAAAAGCGTTGAACACAATTTTTTCAAGAATTTCTCAGAGATATTCAAAATCTTTCAAAAATTGTGTGTTCAACAACTCCTATCCTCAAAAGTTTAATGTGGATCAAATCCTCGTAATGACAATTCCATTGGATCAATTTTTGAGGGGGAGCTTTCCAAATTTCATGCTAAATTTGACACATTTTTCTCCCGAAGATTTTCAAGACTATTTTTCAAAATATATTTTAATCAAATTTGGTATCTCTAATATCAAAAGATTTTATATATTAGAGATAGGGGAGAAAATGTGATTAAAATGTGATCTATAGACTCAAGCACTTTAACTCTTACCCACATGTGCAAAATGTCTACTTAAATTTTTTCGCATTTCAATGTACATGTGAAGGGGGAGCATTTCTGAAACGACAAAACTAGCAAGGTGTAAAATGTTTTTCAAACACTTTGTTAGAATTTAAAGTGGTTTTAATGGTTACAATCAAATACCCACAACATCTTTAATTCACGACGTTATTGGTGTCAAAAGGGTGGTTAGGTTTAAGTCCTATGATCCAACCAGAACCGGAGGGATCTTCCTAGGGACAATCCAATAGATTATTAGAAGTCCTTAGGAAAGATGGAGTAGAATGTGAACGTAGCTGAATGCCGACTAAGTACTGATGATAGCACTAGAACAATCACAACAAGGTGCTATTAATGATTTCTTGGTAAGCATTGAAGGGGTTGAAGAATGAAAAAGAAATGTAAGGATAAAGGGTGTAAAGAAATTAGCCCTCCATACAACTTAGGCAGAAACCGGGTCAACACATCATGAAGACAAATCATCATGGACCCAGTGATGTGAAGCACAACCCTTTCCTAGCTACTCAGGCTTCTCTCAAAAGAAGTTTGTTTTATTGTCATGGAGATCAACACGACTTCTATTGACTTTCTCACTCCGTGATAGTTGATATTGAATAGGTGGTATCTGCTCCAGCCTCCGACCACTAAAAGTGCACAAATAGAGTCTAGAGCCAAGAGATCAATCAAATCTCGTTAGGACACACGGATGAAGATAAAGAGAGTCTTACGCTATATCCTTGTGATATTGCTAGAACACTTAGAGTGATACTACTTAGTATTTACAATGATGAGTGGAAATCCTTCCAGTGTTAACATCAAACAGCACTGCGGTAGGTCATATGCAAGATTCTTTATGAATTGAACATGTGTAAAACTGAAAAGCAACAGTGGTTTGATTCTGAATTGATTCAAACTCGTTTCAGGTTTCTACGCAATAGCTTTATGGTCTTGCCAGAACATTCAGAGTGATATTCATTAATATTCACAGTGACGAATGGAAATCCTTCTAGCGTCAACATCAAACAGCGCTACGGTAGGTGACTTGAGAGATTCTTATGAATCAAACTTGTGTCAACTGGAAAGCAACAATGGTAAGATTCTTAATGAATCAAACTTGTTCCAGGAATTTGAATTGACGACTTTAATCAAGCGAATATTTATCCAATTGATTCACTCTTTTTGTTCACAGTCTTGCTTTGAGACGGTCGAGTAAAGAGAACGGCTAGTATTGCCGCGAAACCCTGTCAAGGAGATTCTTAATTGAATCTACCTAATCACAAGTACGGTATTTAATATCGTATAACGGTCTTCACCGACCAGAGGTAAAACGCTACCGATTTAGGACGAATGTCAAAGCCATTCAGTCCGTGTCTATGTTTTGTCTCGAGAAGGTGGCGTCACGGTGTACTCAGCAAAGTCAAAGATTCAAAACCACATATTCATGCCCAAAGACTTATCCAAAAATTGATAGTGTGAGCATGTGGATAAAGACACAAGATCGCAAGATGGCAATGACAAGTCAAGGATGATTTGAAGATCTCAAGACTAAAAGACAAAGTCGAAAGACGACGACAAAGGCTCAAAGATCACAGCATGAATGAACAAGATTCGTAATCTCCATTGATCTCCAAATATCAAAAGGGTATGACCTCACATTGGGGGAGATTGTTAGCCTCAAAATATTGAGTCAAACAAGAATGCTCGGTCATAGGTTATTATTGTAACATTAATTAGAACGTTGTAATATGTAGTTAATTAGTCGTGGTTTACGGGCTTGGATTTAAACTAATTAAAGTCCAAAAGATAAGCCCGGCCCAATATATAGCCCATTAAAGCCCGCATGTGGGTGGACTATATATACTACCCTCCTAGCATGTTAGGAGGGTTGGTTGTTCACTTTATTCTTTCTTAATCTAATATTCACCAAGTTAATCATCTCCTTCTCTCTACTTTCTCTCACATCTTTCTCTCTCTAGGAATCCATCTCTTTTCATCTATTTTCTATCTATAATCATCTAAATATATGGGACAACAATAAACTTGACGTAGAATGGGAGGTGAGCAAAGAAGATTCTTTTTGGGTGTTTTGTGGATTTTCAATTTTTTTGTGTTTTTGATTGTTTTTAATTTTTTTGGATTTTGTGTATCTTCGTAGACAACAATCTACCAAATCTCTTCTCGAATCAAACTCTTGATTCAAGAAGCCTCAAAAGAATGAAAATGATCGCATGGAGTGAACGCCTTTGAATGACTTTAGAACTTTGGTGAAAAACAAATTGTTCAAGAGGGTTTAATCACAAAGAAACCAAGCAAATATATATGATACGTAATAATACTTTGGGCGGCAAAATCCTCGATTAGCTTTCAATCTCAAAATACTCAAAAGCAAGCGAGGAAACGAGGCGGCGCGAAGCACTTAAGAGCCTTTTTCCTTAGGGTATATTTTATAATACCCGCCTTATACCCACCTTATAGTTTGTATTTTTCAAAATCGAGCTTCACGAAAGTATTTATCTATTTTTGCCTTTTTCTTTTTGTTTGAGATTCGAATACAATAATTAGAAGAACAAATCCCAATTAAGGTTGTGTTTGTACACTTTTGGAGATATTTTGATTTTGTTGTGATACTTAATACAATATAGTAATAATAATTTCACAAGAAAAACGAAAAAAAACCGATAATACGTATTAGTAGAGTTCTACTAATACAAATACTATTTATGGCTAATATTAAAAACAAAATAACAAATTAATTACGACACACCTCCCCGGCAGTGGCGCCAAAATGATTATGGTAAAATACGACATTTTAGGAAAAAGGCGTAAAAGCGGTAAGTATTAAGTGGTGATTTAGGAAAATCAAACACTAATGACTCTTATGATGTGAAAGTTCGTTTCCCAGGAAGGTATATGTGTGTGAATAATTCGTAATTGATTTGAGATTAATATTTGAAAGAAGGGGATGAGAAAATAGAATGACGAAGACGTGAAAATTATTACTACGACGACTAAAATTAAAACCGTAAAAAGTGCCAAAATAAAAATTAATTCTAAAAATTCCTAAAAAATTACCAAAAATCAAATTAAATAAACTAAGAGTTTACAAATGATCAAAACTTTTTCAAACCTCTTAATTAATTAAATATTAATTTTTAAATGCTAATTGAAGCCCTAAAAATCAAAATAATTATTAAAAATCCCAAATAAAGATTTTTCACTTTGTAAACCTCTAAAATGACCAAACAAGATTAAAAACTATTTTTATGAATTTTTAAACTAATTAAAACTATTTAAAATGATTAAAATCTATTAAAAACTTAAAATAATTCTTGAAATTATAAAAATGAAGATAAAATTAATCTAAGAGTTGTAAAAATCCTATTTTAATGTAATTAACCTAAGAAAAATATAAAAAGTGCAAAAATGTGAAAATTGAAATTTAATAATAAAATAATATTAAAATAATATTAAAAATCCAAAAATTATAAAAAATTCTAAAAACTTGCAAACTAGTTTATTTTAACATAAATAATCAGAAAATGAAAGTGAAGTTACCAAAATACCCCTATTGGGCCCCCAAACGGGCTAAAAACTAAAACAGACTACTTAAATGGGCTAAATGGGCCCAATAAAATCTAACTTAACCAAATGGGCTGAAAATCACCAGTATGACTCAAAATTTGATTTTAAGCACAAAAGTCTAAAGGCCCAAAAGCTGAAAATGTGCTTATCACAGCTTAAATGGTCAACAACTTATTCTTAATGGGCCAATAAGCCCATTAAGCCATAAGCTAATGCCATAAGCTCTAATTGAACAGACAACATCTTATTGAAATTTTAAACCAATCTGCAAAAAGAAATTTTGAAAAAGCTCAAGTAATAAGCCAAAACTTTGAAAAGAACTTTTTCACTAAACGACAAAATAGTCGGGTTAGAGTTCTAGGGCGTTTCAGAAGCTGATTCTTTTTGCAAAAGCTCACAAATAGCTTAACTAAGAACAATCAATCATAAAATTCACAAAAAGCCAAGTAGAATAAGCTGTAGGAGCAAATAAGCTGGCTAAAAAAGTAAAATAAGCTAGTTTCCTAGCAAAAGCTTAACCAAATGACTTGTAACTTTTCAGATTTGATACTAAGCTGAGAAAAATGACACCTATTACAAAAGCCAAGTTATTGCATGTACCAATAAGAAGTTCTCAAAAATAAGCCAAATTGTGCTTATTTGACCAAAATTCAAAGTTTACCAAAATTCACCAAATGCTCAATGATTGGTTTTTTTTTTGGTAACCGTGATTTCCGACTCATTGGACGACTACTCCACAGGGTTTGAGACCACCGCCACACAGACTCAAACCAGGTAAAGCCCTCCCTTTCAGGGATTGTTTGTAACCTTGTTTTAAGCAATTTTTGTGAAGAACTCAAGGTAGAGTCCTTGTGAATCAAGTGGTCAGTTGACCAAATGACAACAGATTTTGGACAAATTAGGCCAATAACCAGTTAGCTTATAAGCACTCAAATAAGCAAACCAAATAGCCAAATTGTCTCACAAGCAACACAAAATCAAGTTCCAAGCAACAAATAAGCAGGGCGTACACTAGATAACAAAATGCAAGGCAAAATTGAGGTGGTCACTTTGCTGATGCAAATGACCACTTCAGCCAACTTTGATAAGCTCTAGCACCCACAATAAGCCACCAAATTCAACAAACAGATAATGCACATATAGCTTATCACCTAAAATCTTCCCAAACCAGATTCCAGACCTTAGATCCAACAAACAAAGATTTTATTGGATCTGATGTGTTTGACCAATTTCAAACCAAAATATTCAGATTTTTCCAAAACTTCAAAAACCTTTTCCAAACATCTTGATACTTAACCAATGACCAAAACCAGTTGCATATGAATTGTTTATACTACCCAAGCCCTAAGAACCAAGGGCACAAGGCCACAAGGCCTTATGATCCCAAAATCCCAAACAACCTTGTTTTAGTCCTTTTTCAAACAAACTTTTTATTTAATCACACAACCTACTGATTTTATGGTTCAATTACCTCAACTAGGTGACAACTAACTGATAACAACAATAAAACACAAAGCACAAACATAAGAACAATAAATCACATGGTAAACTTCATATCAGACATAAACATGAAATTTTTTAGAGGAAACTTAAAAAGAGCTTATACATATCCCCCACAACTTCCTAGAGGGATCAACTATGCTCCTTGGACCACTCTCAACAACTAGAGAGTGACCAAGGTCCTTGAACAAAGGAGATGGTATGTGCCTTGGTTGATGGTTCAAAGCAGAACCTTAAGGGCTTGATTTCTTCAACAAAAGCAGCAAACAACCTATCCAAAGGTTGATAAACCTTCACTAGCTTGGTGTCAACAAGCTTGCAAGGGCTTATAGCTTTTGGATAAGGGTTAGTACAAGAAAAGTAGCACAAACAAATGACTGATTTCAAGGTTTTTTCAAACTTGAAATCCTTACCAAACATAAACATGCTTTAACCACAAGATCAAAGCACCTTTATAACATCAAATGGAACTCAGAATTACACTTAAACAATACCAACTTTCAAAAACATAAAAAGGAATTACAATTTTCTTAAAATACCAACTTTTATAAATTTTAAAAAGGAATTACAATGTTTAAAGAGTAAAACTGGAACAAGGCTCTCTCACAGGTTGAGGAGTCCTTATATAGGCCACTAGGGCTGAGATTACAATGAAAACCCTAGCTACAAAGTCCCTAAAATGCCCCTTGAATCATCTAGACGAATTTTGTTGATGAGCTGTTTAAATGCATCCAAGTCGTTCATTTTATCTTTGTATCCAAGCAAGGAGTGTGGGTTGTTGATTTGGCCACGTGTCATTCCTTGTAGAGGAAGTTGGATTATGATTGGTTGACGTGTTGAATGGTGGGGCCTTTTGGTGAGTGGGATTGAGTGTTTTTGGTGTGGGATGGGTTTTAGGTCATGTGAATCAAACGTGTGCCAGGGTAATTGGAATGAACCCTTTGTTTAAGTGAAGTAAAATCTGGGGGTGAAGAAGGGTAACAGTAACTTGTTTGATCCGTTTTTTGTGGAAGTGGAGTTGTTTGGCGCATTTTCTGGTTTGAATGTTTCATATGCCCACCTTTGGTCCTTGTGTTTTGGCAAAGTGTGTAAACAAGTTTTTAAACCTTCATAACCCGTTTTCCTTTGTTATTTAAGTTTTCAACTTCACACTTTTGCCACAATACTTTGGCAAAAGGTTTTCAAGGGTTGTTTTTGCCATTTTGCATAGTTTGAGGACTGATCTTGGACATTTCTCATCTTTGAAGGTCTTCAATGTGTCTTTGACTTCATGAGGGACCATTATTGATAATTTAGAATTGTTGAGGGACTAAACTTGCCAAATCTTCAAAGTTGAAGGACCTTTTTGTAATTTTGATAAACTTAAGGGACCAAACTTGTAATTATGAATATACAAGGGTATTAAATGTCATATCTTCATAAATGAGGGATCAATCTTGTACATCTTCAAATCTTCAAGGGTTTTTCTTTGAGAAATCCATAACTAGGGCCCGGTTCTTTGTACGACCTCGTGTCCGTTTTTCCTTGTTTCTTGTAATCTTTTTTCTTTTTCACGATATCCATACCTAAAACATACAAGTAAACAAACACAAGCATATATATGGTATTTTTATGACATTTAATGCATTTAAAGCCCGAAAAGAACGATGAGATCATGTATAAATTCCATCTCATCACACATACATTCAAAATATTTATAAATCATGGTTCATGGATCTAAACAATTTAAACATGCATAACATATCGAAAAACACGTAAGTTGCACACATATTTGTAATTAACGTTTGCTAGAACCTTATAAAGCATGCAACCTTATTTTTTCCATAAAATTATGGATCTAATAACATCTAAATAACCAATTTAAAGATCTTCAATTAAATCATAATCAATTAAGCAAGAAAAAAATAATTTTTGCACATGTTTTAGGCGTTTTTCTATGTAATTACATGGCATAGATTTGGCTCGTGATGCCACTGTTGGACTTTTACAATCATATAAATCATATATTCATGCATCAAGAGTAAAAGGAAGCAGATATGATCAAATAACTATGCACATAATGTAACTAACATAAAGATAAAAATGCATTCCTTAAGTCCAAGAACGAATGATCAAGTAACCAAAAACCAATCAACCAACCAAACCTTAATTCCAATATAGTAAAACCGATCACCTAAAACCTTAAGATCAAATTAGATATATTCCAAGCTTAGTCCACACAACATCTTAATCAATCACCTTCGATTGCTAGATCTTGATTAAGCAAATACTTAATAAAAATCAAACTCCGAAAACCTTCTTAGTCTTCTTTGGCCGTCGAACACAAGGAGAAAAAGGGAGATAAAAGTTTGGTTTAATTATATGAAACAATGAATCACATCCTTTTGTTTATACATGTGAGCTTTAGGTTTACTTTTGGAATAGATTACAACTTAACCTCCAAGTAATAAACCTTCTAGACTCAAAATATTTTCTTCCCTTATCTTTTGCTATATTCGGTCGACCAACACCATAGGGGTGTTTGGTTTGACTTTTTGACTTTCTATTTTACTTAACAATGTAATTACATTAATTACTTAAAGTATAAAGTCTTATTAATTAATCCTCGTTAAATATTTTAACTTATTAATTAACAACCATTAAGTATTAACTTATCAAATTAAATATATACAATAACTATAGCCATATTTATTATATATCTTTAATAAAAGACTAGACGAATACCCGCGCAAAGCGGCTGAAATTTTTAACAACAGATAATAAACGATATGCTATATTGTGATGAGTGTTTACGTTTAAATAAAACATAAAAAATATCAAAATGTAATTACAAACGGTCGAACATGCGATAAATTCTTAACATGTACCTAACATTAAAAACATATAGTCAAAATAAAAGAGAAACATTACACAAATTACGAGATAACATCTAACAACGCGTGTTACTCGTCGCAAATTTCTTGCTACACAATATTTAAGGTGCAGACTCCTTGACCAAACTTTTTGACTGGTTTTACTAATATCTTATTAGTTGTACGTGATATATCTTTTGACTACGCAACATAAAGTTGACCGTGCGAGAAAAATAAGTATGATAAATACACTCCCTAGTATATATAAATGTAAGTTCTTAAACATTCTTCTTTTCATAATTCAACTCGTATATCATATAAAAAAATTATTGTCACATTATATAAGAATATACGTGATTGTTAATTTCCTAAACCTTTTTTAGTATTCAACTCTTATATTAAAGATTTCAATTAGAATATGTTTCTTAATTGTGTTTCATATATTACTGTAGTATTTTTTAGGTTAGTAGATTATGTAATTACCATCGATCAGGGCTTTACCTGGTTTGAGTCTGTGTGACGGTGGGCTCAAACCCCGTGGATTAGTCGGCCAATGAGTCGGAAATCACGGTTACCAAAAAAAAAAAAAAAAAAAAAAAAACTTGTTATGTATTTTAATCTTTACCTTATTTATCTATTTACACTTGACTTTTAATCCAAACTTTGAGCATGTAAATATTTGTTTGTTTCATCTTATTCTCTTGTATCGATGCCATGATAGCAAATAGGCTTATCATTATCCTAAACTTTCTCACCGCCATTTCTTTATTCAAAATAAAACAAAGCATGCAAAACAAAAAAATATTATTCATATTCTTCATCCAAGTTACACACTAATGAACAATAATAAAAAAATCATATTCTCATAACAACATATGTATGTCCATATGCTAATGATCAATTGGTAAAGATTTAAAAACACCATAAGCTTATAACCAATGGACAACAATCTTGAATCGAACATTTAAGAATGATCCTGCTAATGTGGAGAAGGCCACCAAATCGATATTCACAGTAGTTGTGTAATATTTATTTTAATACTACATGATCAACTATATTTGATGTAATAAATATTTGTAAAAAATATGTTGGAAGATCCATCCTAAAACAATCACAGTTATACACATACATAAATGCTTTAATCAAATCAAGAATTAGCGATGCTTGTTACATGTGAGACAATTCGAACAAAAACAAATTAAAGTGGGATATCGTCATATTGGAATATCATGGGTAAATAAAAAACCTGTTCTTTTTTTAATACAGTAACTAGTATTCAATATGTATGCAAATTGTATAGGAAATTAATAACTATATCATAATTTAGAAAGATACATTTTCAAGAATTTTTTCAATTGAGAACTAATTCTTACCATGCAATATTAAACATTCCACTATGATCCTGAAGATTAAAAGCAGCATACGCTAAAACATAATTATATGACTGGACCATAATGTCAAATTTGATCGAGAAACTTGTTATTATACGAACTTTAGTGTCTATTTAAATGACCATATAGTACCACTAACATATGAAAAAAGATATTTTCGCTATTAAATCGTTTTAAGTGCTCGATGAGAGATACACTATCCCTTTCGAATAGTAGATTGTTCTGGTGACTAGGATTTCTTGTTCCTATGCCTCTGCAACCTGACTCACAAAATATTCTACAATTTCATTACTTTGATATTGATGATAATCATCTACTTGTTGATACCCCAAAAGTTTCTTGTACAACGGTTACCTACGCCCGCATTCTAAGAATACGAACACAAAGATAGTGACTTCATCTTTGACGAAACTAAGATCATATGATATGGTTCTAGCTTGGGATAGGAAAACCGAATTGTAGATATTAAAATCTCAAAAATTGCGGATGTGTGTGATGTAGCAAGTATGTGTGATGGCATTATATAGATGGAGAGATAAGTAATTTCAGGCAATCATATTTCATTATTTGCACAAATGAGTGTATATTTGGAATGATTTTAACACGTTATTGTTAAAATAAAGGATCTCAATTTCATTAATTAAAACTAATTGCGTAAGGCATTTTAAGGCATTGAACTGTTTCGCACAATACTATTCAAGTCGTGTATGACATTGAGTTAATGTCTTGATTTGTTCCCTTAATTATTTTCAAAAATAGTTAGAATGATACTTTTCAACATTTCAAAATTTGAGATTGCAACTACTTTCTAATGGTGCTTTTGGTTTTCATACGGTATTACTCTATATACATTGTTAGTCAACTTTTTGGCGAATACACACTCAACATTACCATTATTTGTTCAATATTGTCATATTTGTTTCTTTTTTCCACTTTTAATATTCAACTATAGACGATTTGTTCAACTTGCCGTATATATTTATTTTTCAACTTTCAACTTTCAGCATTTGGGATAAACCCTTTATAGGGTATATAGATGATCTCGATGTTTAAGTGTGTGTCCCCTTAGGCCCACGCACTTTTGATCATATTAAATACTATCTATAACTTACGTACATCTCAACAGTATACATATATAACTTGGATTTACACAAGACTAATCCAAGCATAAACAAATACCTTGGATCTACACAAGACACAAATAATCAAAATGATGAACATGACTAGATCTAAGAAAGGATGATCTTCATCAAGGGTTCATCAATTATCACATCACAAATGTGTGAGTGATATTCTCTTTGGACAAGTAAACAAGGGGATTAATAAGATAATCATAAGTAAACATACTTAACAAATCAAATGATCATTTACTAATGAATGGAGACATAGAAAGAAGATAAGAAGCAGAAAACTGTCCAAAAGGGGGTTTTAGAAAATGGAGAAATGATCCACTATTTATAGGAGACAATAAGTAACGACTCTTTGGGCACAGCTCATTAAACAGGCTAGCGGATCAATATTGATATTGAGCCGCATGTACCTATACTGAAATATGTAAGACCTAGTGAAATATGATTTAAGAGACTTTGAGAAAGGAAAATAAGCAAAAAGCACTAAGAATAAGCAAAAATTTCAAATGAGCACAAAGTATAATATGACAAAACAGTCGTATTTTGAGAAAATTGGAACTACATGCTATGAAAATTAAAGAACAAGAAAAGGGCGTGATAAACGTGATTTTAGAAATGAAAAGAAAGTTGTTGCCCGACTAAAATAAGCTGAAAAAGGTAATAAGATGTTTGCAAAATTTATTATATAAAATGTAATGAGAAATATGATAAAAATAGAAGTTTGCAAAGTATAAATAAGAAAGACCCTAAAGCGGATGATTTGTGTGTGTTGTGATAAGTTGTGTGTGTGGGGAGGTCACAAGTTCGAAATCTGTGATCTTTTTACTACACACCTTATTTTTTGATCTTTTGGACAATAAGCCCTAATAAGCAGTTGGCTTATTGGGGGTATAATAACAATAATATAAAAAACAAAGACAGGAAAAAATTAACAAGCAGAAAAACTCACAAATCAAGCAAAGCTATGAGATGAATAGTAGATATGAACTAGTGTGCAAATAAAAGGCCAAAGTGCTAAACTCAAACTTAATTATAAGCTACGAAATAAGCACCTAAGCTACAACAGACCTAAAACATATATAAATATCCCTATAATCTATGCGTGATTCAAATTACAACTTTTAAATCCTACTCATGATCCAACTAAAATTGTTGGTGTAATATGTACAAAACTTGGTCAATTCTGGTCAAGCTTGTAATGAAGAGTGTGTCGAGTTCGTTCGAGTCTAAGTACAATAGATTATATCATTTGGAAAATAATAAAGAGTGTCTCATTCATGATCGTTTAAGTAACGGTGAGTGAACGTGGGATTAGAGTAGACAGATTGTAGGAGGTCGTAACCTAACATAATTTACAGACCTTATCTTTCAGGTGGATTCCTCTTTGAATTCATACATTTAGGATATTTCTAGTTATGGAAATTTTTATGTGGGTTACACTAGAAGACACATTGATGCCTTTTCTCTTTGACGCCATGTAGTAGGTGGAATAAAATACTTCCCCGGAAAGTAAATGTATTTATGTGGCATTAAATTTTGGATCGTCTCCCTCATGGTTTGAACCTTTCTCTTTGTGGCATGGAGATTGGATACATTACTTGTTCGATATGCGTAGGTAATATAGAATCTGTTTTCTAAAATAGGTTTTTTGCAATACTTTGGACATAATTTTATATCTGTATATATTATATATATTCGTAGTACGTAGTAGCTTTGCGTTCTCCTCGAAGAGAGTTTCACAACGAGCTAAAGTATGTCCAATATGGAGTTAATATGAATGAGATATCGTGTCTCAAAGTGAGTCATGTGAAACACAAATTTTGGAAAAATAATTGTCCCACGTCGCTCAAAACGTGAAGTGAAAACATGTTTATATGGAAATCTTGGTTTCTACTTCAATATTCATTTGTGGGTTTTAGGCCAAAAACGGGTTCGAAGCTACTGAACTTGTGCACGAGCACGCGACCTGCGGACATGAATGCAGCTCCGAAAACTGGATTGGGTGCGGGCATATTGGGGTCTCGTTTTTTTTGCAGATTTCAGTTTCTATTTTTAGTAAGCAGAATATATATTTCTGGCATATATTCAGATTTTGCTAACAAGTTAAACTGAATATTATGTGTTATTAAAATATATAAAAATCGTGTTTAATTTTAAACAAATTTTATGTTTATGGCATTTATTTAGTGTTGGTAGACAAGACATCTTCTGCTTATAAATAAAACCATAGTCTCGTTGTTTTGGACACAAAAAACGCAAGGTTTTCCAGCTCCATTACCGAACGTATTTCCAACAGCCCTTCACTCGGAAACACTCGATCCTTTCTGTGACCTTTCAGGAAAGTGTGGACATTGTACCCTGGGAAACAGACAACAAATCTGTTTTAAGGGAAGTTTGTTAAACACGTGCCTCGTCTTAGTCTTTACTCTTCTTTGTTACTGTTATTTATTTTCTGTCTTTTAATTAATAGTTAACTTTATTATTGTATTCGATTTCTTTAATAAAAGTATACACCGTTTCCTACAATCTTAAAACAGATTCTGTTTAACAGAATTAAAACTTTTATTAAATCGGATTAATAATTTTATCTGATTTATTTATAAACTGTTTCTGTCGAAACCAGGATTGAGTTTCACTGGAAATCAGTTTTAATTTTACAGATTTTAATTAACAGATCTCTAACATTTTTTAAAGAAGTTTTTCTTATCAGTTTATATTGAAACCAAGAGTGTGTTTCTGTTAAACTGATATATTTGATAATTGCATCTGATTCATTAAAACCAAGATTTGAGTTTCTCTAAAGCAGATTCGGTATAAGTATATAGAGATCATGTTTGAATTTCTTATATACAGATTTATAACAGTTGTCTAACTGTTTGTGTTTTGATCTTTTTTATCTTTCAGAATGTCTACCAGTGCTCCCAAAACTCCTACAACTACTGTTGTGAATGTAACTGGTGCACCAGTTACCCACATCGTTGCTACTCATGCTAGAAAACCAGAAAAATTCAATGGGCAAAATTTTAAGAGGTGGCAACAAAAGATGTTCTTCTATCTCACAACTTTGAACCTTGCGAGGTTCTTAAAAGAGACTGTACCTTAGGTGAAACCTCCTCGGGAAGGTCAACCCACTAATCAATAAGTTGTGGAAGCATGGAAACATTCAGACTTCTTGTGTCACAATTATGTTTTGAATGGTCTGATGGACTCTTTGTGCAACGTGCAATGCAAGACTAAGACTCCCAAAGAATTATGGGAGTCGTTCGAACACAAGTACAAAACTAAGGATGGTGGTACAAAGAAGTTCGTGGTAGCTCGTTTTTTTATTACAAGATGGTTGATTCAAAGAATGTGATAACTTAGGTTCAAGATCTGCAGGTTTTGCTACACGACATTCATGTTGAGGGTATGACTTTGAGTGAAACTTTTCAAGTTGCTGGTATCATTGAAAAGTTACCTCCAAGCTGGGTAGAATTTAAAAACTACTTGAAGCATAATCGAAAGGAGATTATTGTTGAAGACTTGGTTGTTCGTCTTCGTATTGAAGAGGACAACAAGCTAGCTCAGAAAACAATTATACACCTGATTCTGCCAAGGTAAATATGGTTGAGCATGGTTCGTCTTCTTCAAAGTCTAAAGGAAATAGCTTTGGAAAAGGGAAGAATGACAAGAAGAGCAAGGGAAGTCTGAGTACCTTGGTCCTAAAGCTGGAATTGCAAAACAAAAGTTCTAAGGAAATTGCTTCAACTGTGACAAGACAGGTCATCATGCTTCTAATTACAAAGCGCCAAAGCGGGTGACTCCACACGAGGCTAATATAGTGAATGATAATGTGTACATGATTGCTATGGTGTCTGATGTCGTTTCCATGATCTCTGAAGTTAACCTGGTAGGTTCTAATAACAGTGATTGGTGGGTTGATATTGGGGCAACCCATCATGTGTGTGCTGACAAGAGTATGTTTAACTCTTTCAGAGCGGTTGATAATGGAGAGAAGCTGTACACGGGCAACTCTGCGACTGCTGATATCAAGGGCAAAGGAGATGTTATTTTGAAGATGACATCCGAGAAAGAGCTCTAGTTGACTAAAGTCTTGTATGTTCTGAAAATTTGCAAGAATTTTGTGTTCGGATAGCTTTTGAATAAGTTTGGTTTTCGTCTTGTTTTTGAATCTGAAAAAGTTATGCTTTCTAAGAATCAAATGTATGTTGGTAAGGGGCATGTCCTGAATGGTATGTTTAAGCTAAATGTAATAGTTGTTAAGAATGATATCAATAAAATGAATAATTCTACTTACTTGATTAAGTCTTCTAATGTGTTGCATGGTCGTCTTGGACATGTTAATTTTAATTCAATGCGTTGTTTGATTAAATTTAATAGCATACCAGATTTTCATATTGATTCAAATTATAAGTGTGAAACTTGTGTCAAAGCCAAACTTACAAGATCATCTTTCAAATCAGTTGAACAAAAAACCAAACAACTTGATATGATACACACAGACATATGTGATTTGAAATCACTACCTACAAAAGGTGACAATAAGTACTTCATCACGTTTATTGATGATTGCACAAAGTACTGCTAGGTTTACTTGTTGAAAAGTAAAGATGAAGCTACAGACAAGTTTGTTCTATACAAAACCGAAGTTGAAAAGCAACTTGGTAGGAAACTCAAGGTTGTACGAAGTGATAGAGTAGGTGAATATGTGTCTCCGTTTGCTGATCTATGTGCGAATCATGGAATCAGACACGAGTTCACTGCTCCTTATTTACCTTAGCAAAACGGTATTGCCGAAAAAAAGAACAGTACCTTGAACGAAATGGTTAATGCTATGTTGTTAAGTTCTGGTTTGAGCCGGGACATGTGGGGGGAAGCCATTCTAAAGGCTACTTATCTTTTAAACAAGATACCTCGTAAGGATAAAGAGGAAATCCCATATGAATTGTGGATGGGAAGAAAACCATCATACTAGTACTTACGAGTGTGGGAGGTGTCTAGCCAAGGTAGTTATGCCGACACCTAAGGCCCAAACGATTGGACCTAAATCTATGGATTGTATATTTATTGGATATGCTAAGAATAGCAGTGCTTATCGTTTCGTTGTACATGATTCGAAAAATCCAGATATACACAAGAACACAGTAATGGGATCAAGGAATGCTTCCTTCTTTGAAAATATATTTCCTTGTTTAACAAAGGAAACTGGAAGCTCATCTAGAATAGATGAAGAAGTTGTCCAAGATAAGAGACAACGAGATGATAGTATTCTCCTAGATGGGTGATTAGATCAACCCGGGGAAGAAGAGGTTGAACCAAGAAGAAGCAAAAGGGCTAGAACCGAGAAATCGTTTGGACCCGATTTTGTCTCTTTTATGGTAGAAAATGAACCCACTTATTATCAAGAAGCGGTAAATTCCTCGGAAGGGCCTCGATGGAAAGAAGTGATTTAACAGTGAAATAGATTCTCTTTTACACTAGCCTATAAATGGATCTTCAAGAAGAATATGAAAGCTGATGGCACCATTGACAAGTACAAAGCAAGATTGGTGATCAAAGGATTTAGACAACGCGAAGGTGTAGATTACTCTGATAATTATTCGGCTGTTACGCGAATAAATTTTATTAGAATGATTCTTGCTATTGCCGCATTAAGAAATTTAGAAGTTCACCAAATAGATGTGAAAACGGCTTTTCTAAACAGAGATTTAGAAGAAGAAATATACATTAATCAACCCGAGGGTTTCATGGATCCTGGACAAGAGAGCAAAGTTTGTAGGATTGTTAAGTCAGTATATGGCTTAAAGCAAGCTCCTAAACAATGGCATCAAAAGCTTGATCACGTCATGTTTGAGAGTGGATTCAAAATTGATGAATGCGACAAGTGTGTTTATGTCAAAGACACAAACAATGGATATGTAATCTTGTGTCTTTATGTTGATGATATGCTTATCGTTGGCACTAATGACAAGATGATCAAGTCTACTAAAGACATGTTGAAATCAAAGTTTGACATAAAAGATATGGGTTTGGCTGATGTGATCCTTGGAATAAAGATCATACGAACTCATAGTGGACTTGCATTAAGTCAAGCACATTACATGGACAAAATTCTTAATATTCATAATGCGGGGGATTTCGGTCTAGCTAGAACTCCAATTGACACCAGTTTGCATCTATCTAAAAATAGAGGCGCAGGTGTTTCCCGATTAGAGTATTCAAGAGTTATTGGCATGTTAATGTATTTGATGACAAGTACCCAACCTGACTTAGCATATGTTGTTAGCAGGCTAAGTAGGTATACTGATAATCTAAGTGATGCACACTGGGAAGTTATGACTAGGGTACTTCACTATTTGAGATACAGTCGTGATTATGGACTGAATTATGCTAGATATTGATGGGGAACAAGAATAAATTGGTTGATATCTTTTATTTAGTTTTCTTATTTTGTGGTATCTTTTAATTAATTTTCTTATTTTGTGTTTTTTAGGAAGAATATTGTTTTCTTTTTTCCCAAGTTTAGTTTTCCTATAAAATTAGGAATTTGTTCATTGTATTGGATATTGAGTTATGAATAAAAAAAAACACAGACTTTTAGTCTTCTGATAATTGACTTAAATCCAGGTTAGGGTTTATTGTTCGATTTCATCCAAATAATCGGGTATTCGTTGAATCAACGATTGTTGGAGTTTACCTAATTATCGGTATTCTTTTTGAATCAACGATAGTTGGAAGGATTGTGTCTGGCATTCTTCCGAATCAACAGATTCAATTATCTATCTTGTTTCGCTACATCAGTTGGTATCAAGAGCCGAAGTTCCTGATTAAGATGTTAGAATATTCATTTTTTGATGGTGATGGTTCACGTTCTACTGAATGGACAGATCATGGCATGGAGGGTGACGATTATGAAGGACCTCTAATATTTGATGAATATGAAGAAGAATCAATGGCAGTTTATGATACTGATCTTGAAGATGTCATTGATCTTGAAGATGTCATTGCGGAGAAAGAATGATTTTTGGGGGAAGGAAGTTATGTTGGCGAAGAAGACAACATCGAGTACGTTGTAGTTGTGGCTAATGATCTTTGTTCTTCCATTATCCAAACTACATTAAGTGTTGATTATTCAAACGCTACAGTTTCAAACCCTCATGAGTTAATTTGGTTGCAAGAAGGTAAATGGGTGGATGTTAGTATCATGACTGAAAAAAATATATATCAAGAAGCCGCACTTATGGTCGGTAAATTTGGTTTTAAAACGATCAAGGTTCGAGGTCGATTCGTTATAAATAAAGGGAATTTGATACAAGGGATACAAATTTGGATTCTACGAGTACAAGGGAAGAGTGAGACAAACTCGAGGACGAGTTTTTTGAAGTGAGGGAGAATGATGGGGAACAAGAA
Source organism: Glebionis coronaria (assembly GCA_025667525.1). Taxonomy (NCBI): domain Eukaryota; kingdom Viridiplantae; phylum Streptophyta; class Magnoliopsida; order Asterales; family Asteraceae; genus Glebionis; species Glebionis coronaria. The sequence goes on from CM046879.1 coordinate 467,804,158, forward strand.
TAAACTGGTTGATATCTTTTATTTAGTTTTCTTATTTTGTGGTATCTTTTAATTAATTTTCTTATTTTGTGTTTTTTGGGAAGAATATTGTTTTCTTTTTTCCCAAGTTTAGTTTTCCTATAAAATTAGGAATTTGTTCATTGTATTGGATATTGAGTTATGAATAAAAAAAACACAGACTTTTAGTCTTCTGATAATTGACTTAAATCCAGGTTAGGGTTTATTGTTCGATTTCATCCAAATAATCGGGTATTCGTTGAATCAACGATTGTTGGAGTTTACCTAATTATCGGTATTCTTTTTGAATCAACGATAGTTGGAAGGATTGTGTCTGGCATTCTTCCGAATCAACAGATTCAATTATCTATCTTTGTTACTTTGTTATTTCAGCTACATCAGATATCCAGCTGTTATTGTAGGATACAGTGATGCAAATTGGATATCTAACATAAAAGGTTCTAGATCGACTAGTGGATATGTGTTTACACTAGGAGGAGCCGCTATATCTTGGAAGTCTTCCAAGCAAACTGTAATAGGTAAGTCCACGATGGAATCATAATTTATCGCGTTAGATAAATATGGAGAAGAGGCGGAATGGCTACGTCAATTCGTAGAGGACATACCCAGGTGGCCTAAACCGGTAACGACCATTAGTATACATTGTGATAGTCAGTCGGCAATTGGCTAGAAGCCTGATGATCACTCCAGTTGACCATAGAGTCAAGAGATACCAATGCCTTCTTGTCATCTTTTACCTCCTGAAGCTCATAGCACAATGTATAATGGAAAATCTAGACATATCTGTTGTCGACATAATTCTGTACGACAACTACTCTTAAGAGGAGTTATCTCACTTGACTACGTGAAGTCAAAGAATAACATCGCAGATCCACTTACGAAAGGTTTAAGCAGAGAGATAGTTAGTAAGTCGTCTAAAGCAATGGGACTAAAGCCCTTGAAGGAATGAGTTTCTATGAAGGAAAACCTAACCCAGTTGACTGGAGATCCCAAGATATGGGTTCAATAGGACAACCTAATCATAGAAATGTAGGGGAAGTCACGTCAATGCGGGGAAGTTACTTAATACAGTAACTTTCCTAGTCCATTCTTAGAACAATGTGACTTGTTGAGAGGTTAAACATATGGCTAATGATTCAGGATGAAATCATAAAGCATAATGATTCAAGATGAATTCATAAAACATATGTTTTTAATGATTCAAGATGATATCACCTATGTGAGAGATAAGTGGGGTCCCTTCGAAGGAAATTGTGTGGGCGCAATTTCTAAAAGCTCTTGCAGAACCAGGCGAGTGTTCATGACCATAACGAACACGACTATGAGAACTTGACAAGGTCAGGGAGAGTCTTGTGCGAGTCTGTATTATCGTCTACGTAAACATAAGCTGAGTTCAAGGACATCGCGTCTACTCAGATCTAGGAGACTAAGTGCATCTCACAAGGGAAGGTTCAAAGAGTTACACCTACCTATCCTATGCATGACTTAACCGCAAAAATTTTGCCAAAACTTTTATGTGTTTTCGACCGATTCTCGTTCATGTGGGGGATTGTTGGAAAATGTTTTGCAAAATAGGTTTTTGCAATACTTTGGACATAGTTTTATATATGTATATATATTATATATATCCATAGTACTTAGTAGCTCTGCATTCTCCTCGAAGAGAGTTTCGCAACGAGCTAAAGTATGTCCAATATGGACTTAATATGAATGAGATATCGTGTCTCAAAATGAGTCACGTGAAACACAAATTTTGGAAAAATAATTGTCTCACATCGCTCAAAACATGAAGTGAAAACATGTTTATAAGGAAATCTTGGTTTCTACCTTCAATATTCATTTGTGGGTTTTTACTCCCACGCCTACACGCACGCAGGGGGTGTAGAAAGTGAGATTTCTAGGCCAAAAACGGGTTCGAAGCTACTGAACTTGTGCATGAGCGCGCGACCTGCGGACACGAATGCAACTCCGAAAACTGGCTTGGGTGCGGGCATATTGGGGTCTCATATTTTGCAGATTTCAGTCTCTGTTTTTAGTAAACAAAATATATATTTCTGGAATATATTCAGATTTTGCTAACAAGTTAAACTGAATATTTTGTGTTATTAAAATATATAAAAATCGTGTTTAATTTTAAACAAATGTTTATGTTTATGGCATTTATTTAGTCTTGGTGAACAAGACATCTTCTGCTTATAAATAAAGCCATAGTCTCATTGTTTTAGACACAGAAAAACGCAGGATTTTCCAGCTCCATTACCGAACGTATTTCCAGCAGCCTTTCAGTCAGAAACCCTCGATCCTTTTCGTGATCTTTCAGGCAGGTGTGTCTAGTCCGGATGTACAACAACTTTGGACGTTGTACCCTGGGAAACAAACGACAAATCTATGATAAGGGAAACGTGTTAAAGACGTGTCTCGTCTTAGTCTTTACTACTTTCTTTTTTACTGTTATTTATTTTATGTCTCTTAGTTTTCTGGTAACATTATTATTGTATTTCAATTTCTTTAATAAATGTATACACCTTTTCCTACAGAATCAAACAATCATGTCTTTTTTTTTTTATGCGGCTATTCAGGTGTGGCAACGTGTTCGTCTCTTGTGTGATGACGTTGTGTCACAACTTAATTCTTTTTCAGATCGGTTTAAGTGGTTGATCAATTGGTCAGTGTTGAATGATAAAAGAGATCGCATGTATGTCATTTTAGCTACGTTGTTTTGGACCTTTTGGCGTTACCGAAACAATGTCGTCTTCAATTCCCAAAAATGCAGTGAAGTGATATTTTTGATTGTATTCGTTTGTTTTCTTTTTCTTGGGTTAAGTAAAGAGGTGCTAAGTTCATTAATATCATTTGGAATTTCGACATGCTTGGAATAATCTTTAATTGTTTTGTTAATTGGAGTAAGCAAGTTCCCAAAATCCATAAAAAGAGTCCTAGCTTACAGATTAAGTGAAAGATGTTGGTAAAGTTTTAGATTGTCACATTACAATCTAATTTTAACCACCTAGTTAGTATGTTAACACATTACTTATTGGTAAGATCGACCTCTTTACTGTCCTACGCAGCCACGATAGTAAAGAGATTACATCAATTAAACAGAAGTCTTAAGCGAGACGGGGACCTTGGGTCTCGTATCCAGAGCCATGGGGAATGTTATTAGGTTGTGCACAAAAGTCATAGAGATTTGATACGCCATTTGAATATGCAATAGTGGACTCATATCCTCCCTCGTTCCCAGGCATGCCATATTTTTTCTCTAACTGATGTACTGTGTCCTGACATTTCCAAATACAAAAATAAGTCCTTTTAGCAACCAAAATACTGAGTAAAGTTCTTTGAAAACAACAATAACATATGAGCAAACGCTTATGTTCTTTTTCGCAATATTTGTTTAATGATTGCTAAACGAACAAATATTGCGGTGCTTAAAAAGCCAAAATAAATAGCTCATTCATAAGAATGTCAAATTTTCCACGTTTAACTGTCGAAAAAAGTACTTAGATTGATATGAGCCGTGACTCTTTAGTTCTTCTCAAAATCTTGGCTGTTTCCGAAAGAAATAGCGAGGCTTACATAGTCCAGTCGAAGATTACCATTTCTTTGCTCCAAGTTTTTCACCTGCGCGCTTTGCGACAAAGACAAGTAAGTTTCCCAAATAGACTCCAATTAATTTGTTGAATTCGTTCGATATCATTTTTTATTTCACTAATTAGTTATCAGTAGACAAATCCACTGAATAAAAAACGTAGCTAAAACCAAATACCGAAAGGAAGGTTACTAACCCTTTTCCTGCAAGTGTCGGTTTGAGTTTTGATCACGTGATACTGTATGTCAACAAGCAAATAAAGTCACAAACGTCCTTTTATTAGTTTTAGACATCGTGTACGATACGATCTCAATAAAAATAACTTGCTTCTTGGATTTTATTAGTTTAAGTTGTGAAATCTTATTTAGTCAGTTTTTCTTCACAAACTATTTGGAATTTTTTTTAAAAACGAGATGAGTTTTACATATAACATGAACAAATAAAAAAAAAATCAATCTTAACTATTAATTTTTTCATAAAAAAAACTCTTATTACACCTTTTTCTTAAAAATACCATATCTTTTAAACGATAAATCGTCATATTACGAAAAATACACGATTGCGACAAAAAAATTCTTACATTTCAGTAGACAGGCACTTTGATATAATTTAGACGCTTTTTTTATTATTGCGATTTTCGACTATAAAAATCACATGTGATTCGGAAAAATTACTTGTGATTTTTTTTAAAAAAATTCATTTTTTTCCCAAAATAATTAAATAACTTTTATTATTATTTATTAGTGTAATTATTACATAGTCGAAGGTAAACAAGTAACAAGTTACGCCATTAGTTTTTTCATGTAGTTTCGATGATTTTTTTGATGAAATTTTCTTGAAAAAATTACACATAATTTATAAAATCACTAGTAATTTGTAAAAAATTACACGTAATTATTTGTAAAATCACTTATGATTTGTTTTTCTAAAATGCAAGTGTCGTTCCGTATATCGCATGTGATTTCATAAAAATCACATGTGATTTCACAAAAATCACATGTGATTCATAAAATCATATTTGATTCGGAAAAATCACATGTGATTCGAAAAAATCACACGTGATTTTAATGCAATGACGAGAATATTTTTTCGAATCACAGATAGATATGAAAATTATACCATCAAGAAGATAATTAAATTATCTTTAATTTATAAATATGTACTTCTATATATTTTCAACGAATTCTCTTCGCGATGGTATAATTTTCGACTAGAAAAATCACATGTGATTTCACCAAATCATAATGTGATTTCACAAACATCACATGCGATTTCACAAAAATCACATGTGATTTTAAAGTAATGACGAGAATATTTTTGTCATTTAATAGACGATCATTTTCATATACTTTCGACGGTTTTACAATGCTAAAATTTTCGCCAAAAAATTATACGTGATTGAAATCACTTGTGATTTTTGTTTTAAAAATCATGCATGATTTCATGATTCTCATGTGATTTCATAAGTTCACATGTGATATTGAAAGTTAACAAATCACATGTGATTTTATAAATCTCACATATCACATATGATTTTACAAGTTAAAGTGTGATTTTTAAAGTAATAAATCACATGTAATTTTTTTATGCAAAAATTTTAAAAAAAAGTTTCCCGAAAGTATACAGAAGTGTCAAATGATAGAAAGATAATTTAATTCTCGTCGTGATGGTATAGTTACTTTTGCGTGACGATTGACGGTTTAAGAGATATTTAATTTTTAAATTAAAGTATGTTTTTTAATTAAATTAAAAATTTGAATGGATGGTTGAGATAGTGTTTGTTATAAAACTTTTAGCAAGTTCGAGTATAAAACCTTGCGTTCTCGCACTATGGTTATTGATTCTTGCATTTGTTGCTCGAGAACTGTGAGATCATTCATGTCCAAACCATCAATATCTTCACCGAGAACTCTTTGCCTGCAAACACATCCATTTTCTTTTTTAAGTGTATTTTCCTTACGGATTAACTAGTTTATTATATATATGTAAATGTATCAGGCTAACCTGATCTCTCTCCTAAGTTTAGTGTTAGTATCTTTGAGCTTGTTAATCGTTTCCTTCATCCTCTACACATTCGTATACTTGAACACGTTAGTAATAATCAATAGTTTAAAAGACATTTGATGAAGGTTGTCGATTCAAGGAATTGGACTAATTTTCTCATTGGGATTATTAAATGAAAAGATAATGCATACATTGCAATTTTCGTTTGAACAAATGAAAAGAAGATTGTTTGTTATTTACTTGTTTACTATACGTATTCCGACTACGTGTTTTAAGATACAAGTAAAAGAAATTAAGAACACATGGGAAAGGAGAATAAAACCTCATAGTGGGAACTCCACAGATCAAATCCTACAGTATTCTGATACATGTCCATACATCTTCTTGGTCCTGTAATAATTTTCGAATATCAAGTTCCCCCTTAAAAGTTAGCAAAAAATTGCGTAGATCGATAGAGGAATCGTAGACACATAAGTTTGTAATATTCTACAGGCCGCGCTGAAAAACATCTGAACAAGTGCATTTTAAGAGAAACAATTGCTTGAATTCATATATACAAAAGAAACAAGTTCTTAATAAGTTTTTTACTGCGAAGTACTACAACACACTAATGAAACATATAGTATCTTTGCTTACGTGGTGGAAGGACTAATGTACTCATGTAATTTGCCAGTGTT